>CAAKMY010044504.1:0-13550 GCA_901111285.1 Corrigiola litoralis | reverse complement strand
GGTCTATATCATGCACATCAGTAAAAATTGAAACACAAATTTGAAAGCAAGAGCTATAGCAATATTTGTATCATAGTGTCTTGTAACATGACGATGGAAGAATCTAAGGAGACTAATATAGAACCGTACGTCAAAATTTAACTTAACAAAATTAATAAGAAATCCTTCAAAATTACTTTAATAATACTCGTACTACGTACATAATTAAGGTGTATATGAATACGATGTTGTCAACTTGCCACAGAAATTAATCCGAGAACCTCAAATATGTCGAATGAAAATAATCTAGTCTTGTCATCAACACGTGTAAACCTGGAAGCATTTGAAGATGCTTAAACAACAAGACAACCGACCTCTCAAAGCATCCCATCAGCAAGTTTTACATTTCCGTTCTCTCCGCCCGACCTCGGCTAAAATGGGTAGCTTTCGGGTCCGGTTGACTCATATACTTGCCTGCTTGTGGCCGATGCTACGTGGAATTCGAAAGAGATACAAATTTTGTTGCATGTGGTAGTCTCATAAAAATTTAGTGTTACCTGTACTTCTTACCTATAGCCTATAGGGTTTATTCCGGAGTACAGCGAACATTTTATTTTGGACCTTTGTCCAAACGAAGGACAAATTAAAAAAACAAACAGTTACTAATATTTCGTACTTGGATACTAAAAAAACCCAGAAGGTGTGCAAATGATTCTTCTTGAATTTCTTGTCCTATAGGTAAGTTGTGATCACACTAGTCCTTGTAGGTTAAGAAAGGAAGTAAGGCCGACCTAAGAGCAATTCTAATGATGAAAATTGAATTGCAACTCTTTGATCACTTGCTAAGACTCTTTTTGAAGTATTTTCTATGAATCTCCACTTTTATTTAATCAAAATTGTATAATTGAAAAGCTAGTTGAAAGATAAAATAATTGCTAAAAATTAGAGTGAACTGGAAAAATAAAGTTACGATCGAATTGAAAGCTCGTCATAAGCTGCCTAATGTTAAATTCATGCGTTTGGTCAATTAGCTTAGAGAGTTAGAGAATTGCTTGTGTTTAAATTTATAGTATGGCGTAGAAGGCTATATACTCTATGTTGTGTTTTTTTGACGATCCTCGATCAAATGCTCTTACATTTATATAGTATTAATTAATGGATGTGCGTACGTTTCTTTCTGTGTTTTTGATAGTGTCAGAGATGAGCATGTATAGTGACTTTGCTTCTATTTGTATAGTGCACTTTAATTTTAGTTAGACAGAGCCACAGAGGTAAGCAATGTTCCAAATTATAGTATTAGGATTAGGACAAACTTGCGGATTAGAGTGCAATATATGTCCGAGTAAGCCATCACTCCAAAATTAGTTGGTGATAGCTAGCTTGAAAGTATATTATGATGATTTGGTTTTCTTTTTTCTACTGGTGTGAATGTGTGATCATGATTGGAACTTTTCTAGCAATCGGAATATTAATATTTTATATGTAGGCTAACAGTTTCCTCTCGGAAGTCAAGGCTTATAAATCAGAATATTGACCCTGTTTCATGCATGTGAGTAAATTTTTTGAGAATTGAGATTTGAATGAACTAATTAGGATTATCAGGAAAAAATTTGCAAGACCAAAAGAGATCTATCAAGGATTTTTGATACCATGGACAAGCACACGTCCTCTTTCATATGCTAGAAAAAATTGGGATTACCATGTGAAAAATTACTATTAAGTTTGCTAGTAATGTTTGCAGTGATTTGTTAGGCCATTTTCGGTCCCTTATGGTCCTAACTCGTATCGGAAAGCTAGCACCACTAGTGTGAAAAAAGAATAAAACGAGAACTAGTAGCGTGAAGCACAATATAGGCTTGGTTCATACGACTGCAAATTACGACATAAATATAGCAAAGCGCACAAATACTTCCACCATATCAGGATAAGGTGATAAAGGCTTGGGTGAGCAAAGCAGAAACAGTTGCGCTAAAAGGGAAAGGGTGTAAACGAAAATATGCAAAGGGATTTGTCAAATAAGCAATCGAAAAGTGATTGATCCAAACACTAGGACCCCACTTCACACGTAAAGCTTTTGCTCTTGTAGGACCTCGGGTTTATTGCAATTTGCAAATGAGTGAATGACATAAGCCAAGAAAGAGACTAGGATTACCACCTCTTCAGTGTTTTAGTATCCCTCTGATCTTATCCTAAGTGCATGCAAGAAAATAGGGGAGAGGGCCGGATCATAAGATATTGTGGTTTCCATGGTCCAACTTGTAGGACAAATGGACAATGGTGCGTGTATGTATTTGTTAATTGCTAATAATTCTGTTTGTCTCTAATTCTTATTGCCCTTCATCATATCCGATCAAAGTTTAATACTTCAAGCTAAGGATGGGGTTGATGACACATGCATGCTAGTTCTGATTATTTTAACCAGATGAGTACGGTCCAGAAGACCACCTCCGGAAACCTCAATTAGAGGGGGGAGGGGGTTGTTTAAGAATGTCTTTTTTAGATAGCAGTTAATAACAATCAGGGTTTAACAAAGTGAGATAGGTATCAAAAATATATATCAACAGTTACTTGACCAATATAGATGCTAAATATAAAGCAGACAAGATTGTCGCTTAGAAGCATGTACAAGATAGTGTAGCAAAACAATATTAAGTGCATAACGATGTGGCCAAACAATAGAGTTGGGAGAATATAGCGAGAGGATGGGAGAATAGAGCTGAGAGAGCTTAGACTTTATGAGGAACTTAGTCTGAGCGACTGAGCTACAAAACGATCGTTTTCTCTCCACAGCTCTACTTCTCCAATATGTGACACTACTACGTACTAATTACCACTAAGGAAAATCCCCATTTTATTGCATGTTATGGCTGCATTCATTACTTCTATGAGTTCTATCCTAGCGACATCTAATACCTCAGAGAACCATACCATGTCCATCCAGCGTATACATGATTCATCCCCTCTTTTTTCTTGCGGTATGGCTAACTTGAGGAATATTCCCTTGGCAGAATCCATTCAATTGTAACTAGATTTATGGTCTGATCGCTCACTCTTGAGCTTTCCCATAATGCAGGGGCCAGATTCTTATCTATGGATGGATGGACCACCATCGGCCATGAACTACAAGTTAAAGTAATGCACCAAATTTCAAACACCCCCGTACTCCTCCAAAATAATAGGAGATAAATTCACGAAAAAGAATACAAACGAGGCTAAAAGAAAATTCCTAGTCAAGACAAGCGTTTGTATGCTTTGATAACCAATTTTAGACAAAATTGAGTAAAAATAGTATTTAATTAATACTCCGTACAAATTATCTAAGAAAATGGTATATTTTTAATTTAAGTATAGAGGTAGAAAGAAATTGAGTTTAAATAGTCACTTATTATCGAAGGCATATAAACTTGACTATTTTAAGTAAAAAAAAAAAGTATTGCTTGAAGATGGTCTTAATTTAACTTGCATATAAAAGTTGTAAGAGATAACTATAAATAATTTAAGACATTTCAGGATCACAACTTTTTGAAATTTGTAAAAAGATAGACAAATTTCACAATTGTATGACTCTGAATGTTTTTTTTATTATTATGAAATTAAAAAAAATAATAATGATGTTGCAGATAAAAATGTCAATTCGATGAAAGACTTTTGTAAATGACTAACTTTCTTTAAAAAAGCCAAAGCTAAAATTGAAGAAGAGGCAAAATATCAGGAACCTGGAACAGTGGAACCGGACATAATTTTCTGAAGAAACATGGAACAAGTTGAATAAGCTAGTGGAAGGCTCGAAGCTCACCAGACAGATTATGTGTGACTGCGGAATTTCTTAGGTATTAAGAGGAAAAAAACCCCAAGGCAGCAAAAGCCGTGCATCCACTCATATCTAGACAAGTAGTAGTGATATAGAGGGTCCCGGGGATCCCCTAACCAGTAACTAGAGCAGAAATTTTATGCACATCTAATTTGGGCCCGTGCCATGTGTACTGATAGTTAATCGCAATGCATGAAGATGACTAATGTCACCTCTCCACCATATGCATATTGAAAGGATGAGGAGAGGTTCGGAGTACGTAGCATACACCTGAATTTCGCATTCCAGAGAGCTGACAAGAATAGGGTAATTTCTTAGGAGATAAATGTCGAGTGATCACAAGAATACTCATTACGTGTATCTATGTTTGCTCAAAATCCAATTATTATTCGAGATGCCAAAAATGGACGAGCATTTTGCCCGCGCTTCTATCTTGTTTGTGTCGCAATCTTGGCCATTGTGAAGAAATAACTCGTGGAGGACCATCCACTAATATCTATAACACTCCCCTCAATCCAATGTCCTACACTCCTACCAATAGAGACAACATGAAGATTTGATTATGCCAAACCTCGATCTGTATACAGTATATTGGGTATATTGTTACCTGAGTTATTAGACTACTAATAAATGATGAAAACAATAATGCCATAAAACAGAAAGATGATGAAACAAGTTAGCTAGTGTATATCTCAAAAGATGTGTCTTTCGGTTTAGATGTAGACCTGGCAAAATTGACTCGGATCCGAACATAATAAAATAATAATAATAACAATAACAATAACACTAATGACGAAGACAACGACAACAATAACAACAACACAACTTATGTATAATGCTAATTATATTAACATAAGTAATTCTAATGATAACATAAGTAACTGAATTGAGCTTAACGGAGTTGAATAGAACTGGACAGTATTACACTAAATGAAACTGAACCAAGCTTAGTAGGTGAGAGGTGAGATTCCTCTTGATCTCAGGTTCAAACCCTCCTAGTGGCAGCTATGGAAGGATTATGGGTTTGGGACATATGCCACTTGAGTCAGGACCTGTCACATTGATAACAGTGTGGATAACTGGTGTGCGTGGTTTGCAGGCTATTACGTACACCCGGAGGTTTACCCAGTGCGCACCAAAGGTAGCGGCTGCGGGTTCCCCCATTTACAAAAAAAAAAAAAAAAATTTAAGCTAAATAGAACTTAATTAAATTGGACTGAACTAAAAATACTAAAAATAAATTGAAAAAAAAAGGCCTAAGTATATACCTACCACAAATAGTATTGAACCCCAACTCGTATATGCCTTTGATTTTCTACTTTCAACTTTTACCTTTTACACAAACATTTTAAACAAATATTATCCGATATACTATCATATGGGTGGAGCCTTTCATATCACCATCTATGAGGAATCAATGACATCATACTTTCTTTCTAGTTTACTCCTACCTTACCCTACTCTTTTGCCTTTCTATTCGCACCTAAAACCACCTCCCTATAAATAAGGCGCAAATTGTATCTTCCATAGGCTTGAGAACACAACTTCTTCCATACCTCTTCCTATATCTACACTTCCCCTCCCTAAAAATATTCAACAAACCATTCAAATAGAACTGCACACTCTAACAGTCAACATGGTTAGACCACCCCTTGAACACACTAACTCCATCAAATTCCTTTGTAGTTATGGTGGCAAAATTGTCCCTCGTCACCCCGATGGCAAGCTCCGTTATCAAGGTGGCCACACACGTGTCCTTGCCGTTCCTCGTTCCCTCTCTTTTCATGGTTAGTTCTCCTCTCATGATTTATTTTCATATAATTTATTTATTCGCTAAAAGTCGCAAAAGTCAGTACAATGATTGTCACGGCAACACCATTACCTATACGTGAATTTATTTAGACATGCGTAGTTTAGAGACATGAATACGTACATCAAATAGTGTACTAAAATTAATATTTTTCAATACAATAGTATATATATTGCCCTCGAGTTGCTAGGGATAAAGCTGCGTACATTTGCATTGCATGTTATTAGGCACGTAACCAAAGGGTCCATACTAGGATGTTGTATTGTACTAGCTATATTAACCAAAAGTTACGTTTGTTTGAACAGAGCTGTTGCAAAAAATGGGAGAACTATGCGGCACATCAGTAAGCTTAAGGTGTCAATTACCAACAGAAGATCTTGATGCTCTAGTCACCATTAAATCCGATGAAGATCTTCTAAATATAATCGAAGAATACGACCGTATTCCATCATCGTCAATGAAAGTACGAGCATTTCTTTTACCACTAAAGCCATCTACAAAGGCCACAACCTTGTCTCCTACACCATCAGTGTCTCCGAATTCGCTGTCGCCCGTGTCACTTTCGCCGAAGTCTTTGTCCCCGTCGTCGTCTTTCTCAGCTGCCGGGTCCTCCCCGAGGTTCGGGCCTACGCCAGTGATGGCGTATCCTGTGAGCTATAGAAAGTCAGGAGGTGATGGAGGAAAGAACGGTCACCAGAGCTTTGGTTGCCACCATTGTTGTCGAAATTCGAGTCATGTTTACCTTGTTCACAATGGAAATCACTGGCAATAACAGTTTGTTTCATTTGGAGTCACTTCTATGATGAACAGAACAGAAGAAAGAAAACCATAGAATTTTTTCAATATCCTTATAGACTTATAGTATGGTAGTATATGTTGTAAGAAATGATATAGTGCAAGCTGTAACATGGACCAGTTGATCATGATGATGATGATGAAGAAGTTGGTTTGCCATTTTTAATGAGAAATCTTGAACCAAATTTCCATGAAATTCATACAGTGTCACTACTCAGTAGTGTACTCATTTTCGTTACCACCCTTTTGTACATATCTTTGAATTCGGCCTTGATACGAGCAGAAATTCATGTGAGAGGATGGTATCGAAATTTCGTAAGTACATATCTTTGAAATCGACCTTGGTACGAGCATAAATTTATTTGAGAAGATGGTATCGTAACTCGGTGAAGTGTACACATTTTCCGCAGGGTGAGTTATTTTTCTAATGATTTTTTTTGTTTTTTTGCTAATTTTTCGTTTTTCCTGTTTTTTTGGGAGATGTGAGTGATGGTTGTTTTGAGGGGTGTGATTTGTCGATTAGTGAATGCCGTTAATGGTGGAACCGTTAGGCGCCGTATTGTTGAGAGATTGGGTTTGCAGAGATTTTTGTTTTCATGGTGGCCAAAAGCCACGTATACTCTTTATCCTCTATAAGCTTTACACGTAAACTTTGTATATTGGAAGGTCGGCACGTATTAGGCTTGAATTTCTTTTTTCTTTTCACCAGTCAAATACTTCTATTTTGTTGGGTGGTGGGAATATTCTGTTTGAGTTCGTCTAAATTCTATATTCTCTGGTTTTAAGTGTGCTGAGTAATCTAATTAATTACATTCAGTTGCAAATGCAGGGTACATGGAGTGATGGAGATGAACAGCTTTTCTTGCGTATGAGATCAGAGGAGAAGAGAATTGGTACTAAGTAAGTTTTTTTACGGCGTTATACTTGAAGTTATTCTAACATTTGATGTGTTTGCCTAGAGTTGTAACTGGTAATTTAGTAATGCCGTAAGATAAGAGTGTAAGTGTTATTTGTGTGAAAAATTGGTTTTTTATGGCTGAATAAGCATATGCTGTTTGTGTAACTTTTATGGCTTAAATCCACTAGCTACATAAGCTTCACAACACATAGTTTGATCCTCATGTAGTATATGCTTTCGGATGGATGGAAATACATTGTAGTCAGAGGTGGAGCTCTAGCTTGTATTCTTATCTAGATGATTGATGATGAGTTATAGATTACTTATAGAATGTGTAACAATTATTTTGCAAAAAGTGTGCACTGCTGAATTCTGAACATGCGCTGAGCTCCTCTGCTGATGGAAATCAGTGACTTGGATTTGATTTAAACTTGTAATATACTCAAGTCTAATCAGATTCTTATGATGAGTGATGTCGATATCTTTTCTTAGTGCCACTGCTTCTCGATTGTGAATTTGTGATCGATTTACTGTCTGGCTACTTTAGGTTAATTTAGCATACTGCAATGTAATGCTTACTGTTGCTTAATTAGCTTCGCATTGTATTTTCAGGTCCGATTGTGTAAAACTTCTGCATATTAAGTGGTGTTTCTTATCTTATGATCCTTCTTCAATCATCAATTTGGATAGAGGGCTTGGCAGTTAGCATTCTTTGATTACTACATGCTAGAGGTATTCTAATTTACACTTTATAGGTTTCTGATACTTTAAGAGAAATTTAAGATGTTATAGTCCTTGTGTTTGGTTTCATGCTTTGCTTTAGCGCGGTTTTTATCACGCATCTACCAGGAAGCTATGCTAAATCATTCTATAGCTATGTATTGTTGCAGCTTAAGGCAACTATGTTGGCTATGCCTGTAAATGAAGTTTATGAAAGTTGCTTTGACTGCAGTGTTGTGTCACACACGAGCCTGGGCCAGTGGGCCCTAGCTGCTAAAACATCCTATTTGAGTCTTAGAACAACAATGATTAAGTTGTTACATGTAGGTTATACAGGTCAAATGAATTTTTGAGGCTCTGTTAAGATGTGGCCTTGTAGTGCTGATATTTTTTCTTCATTAGACAAGAAAGAGATCACGATATTTATCCTTTCCTTTGTTTTCCACGTATTAATTGCTTATGAAGGTGATGCTTTTGTTTGTCATGTAAAGTGGTAATGTATCGAATTGGGTGGCTTCTGTTTTTACCAGATTGTAGGAGGAAGGACAGACCTGGTTGCTCAAACACCATATGTATTAAGGATTTATCAGTGGCTCCAATTTTTTAAATTTACTGGGGACCTCAGTCATGCATTCCTGTCAACAACGACATCATCTGGAGTATTATTCAACAGGAAAGGAATGTGCGAGGTGCCGAGGTCCCGTTACAGCTAGCAAAAACAGGAGGATGGGCCGATGGGGTATCGTAATGTACATAGAACAAAATCAGAAACCCATCCTTAATCCTTAGTTACTTGCATTTATGTAATGACTGATGCAGGATGGACGGTGAGACCCTCAAATTTGGTAGGAATATTTTGACCATTTATTGTTCAGAAATTTTTGTATATGGCCATTTGAAGGATATGATGCTTAGGTGTTTGATATGTCACAAAATAGTAATTGGAATAGGACGGGATTTGGGAACCGATGAACGACTGATACATCATCGGCATTATCCTCTGAAGATAATGAAAAAAGGGTTGTCTAAGGCTACCTTTTGTTGTTGCCCCCACTTTCGTGATCTTTTTAGTTGCTAACTTAAAGGTGCAAGAGGGTAATCCTTTTTGGACTAGCTGAGCAAGTTGAGCCTTGGACCCGTCAAAACTGCGTGGATCCTACCCCAGACGGCCTTGTTTTATTCCCATGGTTGTGCTGTGGAAGATTCTTTTTCCATGTTAACGAGGGCAGAGAAAGTGATGCGGCTACCTTAGCTTTGTTTGTATGGTCATGTGTTATCTTCAATGGTACTGATGGGTTTGGATCACCCGAAGTCCTGGACACGCATCATACATTGCAAATTGGAACTGGACTTTGAAGTTCCCCTATTTTAAAGATAATTTTGCTGACTGAACAGCTGACGAAGGAGTTCAGGGGATGGCTCGTCTACCATAAAAATCTTTCTGGGGGTTAAGTACCTTAATGTCGTAGTCAGGACTACGCTGCAAAACTGGCTGATAATTCTTTGAGCATATGACCTTGTAATATTACATGAGCATTAAATTTTTTCAGCCTGTGGAGCTGATACGACATGAGATGGACTGTACAAGCTACAATGCCAGGAAATCTTGGAGTTCTGGCATGATCAGTACGTTACTTGGAGGTGAGTTTCATGGTCTTAATTATTTTGACATCTATGTTGTTTATCCTGAAAATGACGGTTTTGTATGTAATTCTGTTGGTTATATGTAAAATTGTAAATGACTAAAACACAGGCAAATGATTAAGACACAGCAGATGTGATCTCAAACTTGATCTACCTAATTTTGTTGTGGTAGGATATACAGAATGCTAAACCTTTTCCATCATGCATGAAAGTGTGTTGCCAAATGTGAATTTTTCATGTGATATTTGTGGACCTGTGCTGCCGATTTTCCCCTCACTTATGACATATTTAGTACTTAACGAGAAATAGAGGATTGCTGTACTTGACTCATGATTATGATGTCTTTGTATGTGATATGGAGTGATAATCATCTAACTGAGTGGCTTATGCTTTTATTGGTTGTAGGAGGAATTAAGGGCAGAGGTGGTTTTGTAAAGACCATACATATTTTACCAGTATGGTAGTGGCTCTTAAAAATTGGAATGTATTGGGGTCTGGGGACCTTCCTAGGATGTCAGCAACGATGTCCTATATCAAGGTGTTGTTGAACAGGAAGATGGACTATGACATTTGCCAGGACTTTATTGAGCAGGAAGAGGGATAATGAAGGTCCCATTGTACAGTAGACGAAACTATTTCAGATAAAGGGCGCATAATCAATCCAAAAGATGACTTGCTCTGGACTTCTGGAAATATTGTTGTGAGCCATAATATTTTAGGCGGTGATCAATGCTTCTCAGTGTTTATATATTATGAACTTTGGACCTTTTCATATAAGATGATGCTGCGGTGACGCACCATGCAATGCAAATAAAGAAAGAGGATGGAAGTTGTGAGAAAAAGACGCATCAGGAGTACTAACATCAGTATTATCTTCAGAAGATAATGAGATAAGGAGATAATGGGCATTCAAGGTTCTGTTTGGCAGCTGCCCTCACCTAAGTTGAACTTTTTATCTGTTCGTCCAATAATTCTGGATGTTCCACTTTTTTCCTGTTGAGATAAGTTGTGAGGTAGGCGGCTCGATGTTTTGATGTTCCAGGGGCTGCCAAGCGATGTCATGTTTGGATCCCATCACTGGGAGCCTTGTCTGAATCTGATGCTGTCACTGTAATAGCTGCTTTTGACATGTTAGCCACGGCAGTAGAAAGCACATTCTCAGCTGAGTTCGGATTGTGTATAGGCGAAGGCTGAGTTGTTTGTGGGTGTTTGAGACATGTGGAGGACACATCACATGGTGTAGGTTACTTGGTGCTAGTTGCTAGTTGCTTCTATTTTCAGACAGATTGCTAGGCAGGTCACCATGCGCACTACTTCGTTGTCAATATCTCACAAAAATACGGTTTTTTGAGATGGTGCAGCTTATACTGAGAAAATCTCTAGCATGTTGATGCAGTGGCATTGATGGTAACAGCAGCGTTTGTTACCTGTTCTTCTCAAAACTTAAGTTTAAACTCTAATATAGTAATGTGCGGACCGCAGCAGTCCGCTAAACAACATCTTAAATGGTTTTTGTGTCGAGAAACACATCAGTTAGTCTCTAGACCTGCTAATACTATTGGGGAATTCCTATTATTGGCTGCCAATCCTATAGTCATGTGTAATTCTGATCATTTTTGTTTTCAGTACTTTCATAGTTTCATTGCAACTATTGGAGGACAACGGAGGTTGGAAATGGATGAGTTTGTCTTAACATGAAAAGATGGGAGAAGCCAAGGATCTAGGCTCGGAAATGGATGCTTGTACATTGAATCAGTGATACTGGTCAAATAATATTGTGTCCTTGATTTAATGATCTTATCTAACCGTTACAACATTCCTTGTTGAATGGATAAGGGAAATTTGTGGGCTTACTTACCTATTCAATAGAGTACTTTTTTTGGGTCTTGAATTAGATAAAGAGTACTTGTGAAGAACAATCTTATAAAATTGTTTTTGTGGGGATTATTTCGTTAGGGCAAACTTCTTAGCTATACATAAGACTATGTTTAACTTTATGATTTATTTATTTTTTTTGCCTCAAAAGAATCTCTATTATTTTTTTCTATATATCTTTCTCTTTTTTTGTTTATGTACTAAAAATTAGGAAGACATAATATTTCCACTATCATATAAAAACATATCGAATATATACCAAAATTTGCATGAACGTACATTTACTTTATAGTACGTACTTTTAAAGTTATATAGTAGCTCAAGTGGCCATAGTGTTTTTAGCCTAATCATGAGGTTGTGGGTTTTGATTTTTTATGGGGTTTTTGCGCACATTTCTGACAAAATAAAAGAGTGCTAGTAGAAACATCAGAAATGAGTTATGTTGAGGATAGAGTGGTTGATAAACAATTTATAACTAAGAAAATTGATTTTCACATGATGAAACCTTTTCTTTCGATTTTCTCGAAAAAAAAATATCTACTAAAGGATCAAAAGCAAAGTTATACTAAGCTCATTCCTTTTTCTTCCAACTTTTCTCACAAAAAAAAAAACAAATATTTTCTTTTAACTTTACTATCTTCATCATTGTCAATTTTCACTCTCTTTTACCTTTCACTTTATTCCCCTAATCATTTATTTGCTTTTCGCATTGCTTTCTCTCATTTACACTCACAATAGTTGCCATTAAAATCACCGTCAAAATTTCTACAATCTCATTACTCGTTTCATACAGTGTATTAGCTCACTCCACCTTCATAATAAGGAAAAATAAAGACTGGATCGACGCAATTATTGGTGTAAGTCAAACCTTTTGAAAGAAGTTTTTGTCGCTATTGTAACATTTATGTAGCCCTTATTGGGGTTCGAGGTGTCTGCATGTGTCCCTAGTTAGTTTTCCAGCTCCGACCATATGTGTTTAGGGGTCTACTAGTGTATGACCAAGATCATGGTTTTGGGCTTGTGCTTTGGGGTTGTGTTTGTCCTTGTGTAGTTGTGATTATGTTTAGATTAAGATTTGTTATTTGGATAAGAGGGGATTGTATTGGATCATAACTGAAGTATGTGACAATGTCATTCCTCCTTCTTGATAGTTTTACGGTGTGTTTAGTTCTCGGTCCTTCTGATAATTTTCGTCCGATTCTATTTCGGGGCCAAAGACGAGGTTTTTTCGTGGGTAATAATCCACAAAAACAGGCTTTTTCGGTCGATTTTTGATTTTCCGGAAAAAGTCTCGAAATTTACTAGGCATGTTCATATGGTGTATTTAATCATAATTGAAACATGTGGCAGTGTCATTCTTCCTTCTTGCAGTTTCACGGAGTGTTTAACGCTCGATTCGAGCATATACATATTGGAAAAAAAAAAACCGATGGTTTAGGCTACGGTAAATCTTTTTTTTTTGCAATTTTATTGTTCCATTCTTCATTATATATGTCTAGGATGCCTCCTGACAATTTTCGTCAGATTCTATTTCGGGGCCAAAGACAAGATTTTTTCGTGGGTAATAATCCACAAAAACCGGCTTTTTAGGTCGATTTTTGATTTTCCGGAAAAAGTCTCGAAATTTACTAGGATTCTATTTCGGGGCCGAGACGAAGGAATGTCATTGCAATATGCTTTAATTATGCTCCAATATACCCTAGGAGCATTCTAGGTCAATTTTGGAAATTTTTACGAAAAATAAAAAATCGACCAAAAAAGCCTGTTTTTGTGGACTATTATCCACGAAAAAAACCTCGTTTCGACCCCGAAATGGATTAGGACAAAAATTAGCGTGAGGCATCCTAGACACATATTATGGAGAATGGAAGAATAAAATTGTCACAAAATAGCCGAGGCATAGCCCAAACCATCGGTTTTGTTCTTTATTCACATGCTTGAATCGAACGATAAACAGGCCGTAAATCTATCAAGACAAAGAAAAGGCATTGCCATATGCTCCAATTTTATGCTCCAAT
>CAAKMY010044502.1:0-10321 GCA_901111285.1 Corrigiola litoralis | reverse complement strand
ATAAAAAGTTGATATTCTTAATCTACTCATTAAGATAAATCAAACAAGATCTCACATGACGATATTTTAACTTATATATTGGAAAGAAAATGTATGATCAATCTTTATTTATGAATAGTGCACAAAAGCAAAGTAGGAAGAATAAACATAACTAGAGGGAGTATTAATTACGTTATTTAACTATATTGTTTTGAGTGACCCAAATTTCAGCTAATTTAAATTTTAATACTATTCGGTGTATAAAAGTTTTGGCTTAATGAAATGATAGATCATTTGAGGTAACTTATTTAAACAAATTCATCAATGTAAATCTCAATTATCTTTACAATTTTCACTACATTTCCGTCAATCTTACCAAAAACAAAGATTAGTATCAACATAAAATCTTTTTAAAAAAAATCATATTTTCTAATTTAAAAAGACAGATCCATGTTAATCCAACAAAAAACACATATCTATTTTTTTACTTGAAGCTTGGACAAACTTGAGTTAATTTAATTCGTAATAAATTGATCTATTTTTATCGTAAAAGCAAAAAAGTCTTTTCCAAAAGTATTTGTAGTATTAATAGGCAAACACATAGTTTGTGGGCAACCATAAACCCTCATCATATATTTGACTTACTACTACCTGAGAAGTGGTCAAGGGTTTTGGTTGAGAAACACACACACACACACACACACACACAAAACACCCTCAAAACCAAACTGAACTGAACTGATCTGTTAGTTTGTTGGAAAAGAGAGAGAGAGAGAGAATGGAGCAAGTAACAGAGGCAGTTAACAACCTTAACATCACAGAATCTCCCAACAATAACAACAACAACAACATTAAGAAGAACAGGATTCAGGTTTCCAACACCAAGAAACCCCTTTTCTTCTATGTCAACCTTGCCAAGGTCCAACCTTTTCTCCTTTTTTTTCTTTCTTTTTTGTTTTTATCACCTGGGTAGATGTTATTTTTGTATTATATGGATGTTTTTGATAAATAATTTGTGGGTTTTTGTATAATATGGATGTTTTTATCACCTGGGCACCTGTTTTTTTTGATGTTTTTGATGGATAATTTGTGGGGTTTTGTATTATATGGATTTTTTATCACCTGGGTGGCTGTATTTTTGGATTGTTTTGATGGAGATATGTGGGTTTTTGTTGATTTTAAGTAATCCATTTGAGAAAAATGAAAAGGAAATGCTTGATGAATTAGAAAGTTTGTGTCTTGGTAATTTTATGGATTTTTTTGATGGATATTTTGTATTATATGGATGGCTTTTGATAGATAATCTGTTGGCTTTTGTTATATGGATGTTTTTTTATCACCTGGGCACCTGTTGTTTTGATGTATAATATGTGGGTTTTTTTGTTGATTTTAAGTACCCATTTGAGAAAAAATGACAAGGGAATGCTTGGTGGATTGAAAAGATTGTGTCTTGCTAGTTATAGTATGTTGGGTTTTGCTGATTTTTAATACCCAGTTGTGAAAAATGACAAGGAAATGCTTGATGGATTTGAAAGATGGTGTCTTTGCTATTTATTTGTGTCATTAATGAATGTCAATTATTTTGATGGATTAATGTGGGGTTATTTAGCTGGGGGATGAAAAATGGAATGGTAGGAAAAATGTTTAATTGTAGGAACATTTTGTGTTTTGTTATTGATTTCAATAGGTGAAGTAATGTATGATTTTTTTGATGGGATTAATGTAGTTTAATTTTAACTTTATGGGAAAATTAATGGTAGGAAAGTTGTGTGATTTGTTATTGATTTCTGTGAGTGGTGGTGATTGTGGGAGTTTCGTTAACAGGTTTTTTGTGGAAACAATGTGGGTTGTTTGGTGGATGGGGAAGAGATAGTTGAGAAAAATGTTGATGGGTAGAAAAAGATTGTGTTTTGATATTGATTTGAGGGATGTGTGAGTGTGATATTTTTAGTTTTTTGCAAATCTGTGATGGATATAATGTGTATTCTGTTTAGATTAAGGAAGAAAAAAGGCTATGTATTCATTAGTGGGTAGAGAAGTTTCTGCTTTGATGTTGATTTGTGGAAGTGGTGTAAGGATTGTGTTTTTCGATATGATTTGAGGGAGTGGCGGAAGGGAAAGTTGCATAATTTGGTATGTTTTGCTTCTTTCATGGAAATTTTGATGGATTCTATGAAGATATTTGTTGATGTTTTATTCTCAAATGAGTAGCAAAGAGTTTTGGGATGTCTTTGATTGGTGTGGTGTGGGAAGATTGGAGTTGTTGGCGGTGTTGTAGGTTGTTGTTGATGTTTAGTTCCCATCTTGACTTCCTTGAATAGAGATTAAATGGGGGTGTTTCTTATATCAAAGTATTTATGGTTGGTCGTCAGGGTTAGATTTGAATATGGAATCTCGCTTTACTCCTGCTAGTATAGTGGACAATGTTAGATAGAGTTAATAAGTTTTTTGTGACATTTTGACATTCTGTGAGACTTCTCTTTAATACTTTACATGGCAGTAAATCTGAGGGTATACAGGAATTGGATGATTATATGATATTTCATGAAAGTGGCTACTGTATTGCTTGGTGTCCCCCCCCCCCCTCCTCTTTAAATTTTCCTTGTTTCAGTAAGTGATTTCAAAACTGTGCAGCTTGTAGTGAAATTTTTGAAACTGTGATTTGTAACTCTTTAGTTTTAGGCTGTCTACTGCTGCATGTGATTTGTGGCTATAACCTTCATACTGAAATGTTTGTTGCTCGTATTTTTCTTGTTAATGTAACAGAGTAACTCTATTTTGTTTTGCAGAGGTACATGCAACAATTCAATGATGTCGAGCTCTCTGCCCTTGGAATGGGTATCTCACCACTTTAAATCTTTTTTTCTTTTGTTGCTTATATATCTGCTGTTATATGTGACATCTTCTGGTGTGTTCGCCAGCCCCTTTACCTGAAAATGATCGATGGTTTTACGATGGTTGTGTTATTTTATTCGTTCTGTCATGTCTCATGTTCTTGGTGGTTTGTGCATTGATAATAAGCCGTAGAATGCATTAAGAAACTGGGTTAAGCATAATAAGCAAAATAATACAGGGGCAAGGTAATGTTGAAAAAAATTATATACTTAATTATGGTAGTCTTCCTACGAATTTCTGTAATTGGGTTATAGATACACCTCGAAGATGGATCTTCTGGACTGGATGCGTTAGGTGAGCAGAAGGCTGTTCTCATCCGTACCATGTGTCCTTTAAAATTCTAATAACAACTTAATCATGGGTGTTTCCTAGGTGGAGTTTCTACAGTCTGGCATATCTATAGTCTACACTTGATACTACTTTTTTTTCCCGATGGATCTACAGTCTCCTGAGTTATCAGTCTTTCTTTTTGGTGCTTTTTTGGTTTGTTAGAGTATGTGCTTGACCCCTTCCATGTGTAGGTGTTTCTCCTAATAATGTTTGCTTCAGTTGTGGCCTGTGCCGAGCATCTCCAATTCGCATGCTTGGTCTTTCATGCTACAGAAGGCTAGAGAAACTCATTACTAGACTTTTCCTCGCATAATTTTGTTGTGGTTTCTTCCTTTTAGAATAGGTATTTCGTCTTGCTGGGGAAGTTCTCACATTGATGAATAATGAGTTTAGTGAAAACCTTAATTTGCTGATTTAAAAGTTTTCCTTTTTTTTTTTCGGGAACCTTAGTGTGCTAATGGTTGGATAAGGCTTTGTTTGAGAAATTGATATATGAGGCTTATATTCGGTACACAGCCTACTTTAAAATATAATCCTTTAGCTGAGTTTATTGATTTTGGCTGGCAATAGGGGTAGTGCATCAAACAGCAATATGGCATTATGCAAATATATAATGGAATAAAATCAGATTTGAGAATTCTCCATATTCACTTTGGCTTGAAGTTTAACACCCGTCTGGTAGTGCTAATGTCAGTCTATCAGGACACCAGGGAACCTTCTTTTGGCAGTTTTACTCCTCAGAAAGTTGGTTGAGTAGAAGAACTTCAATCCCCCCCCCNNTCAACCCCCCCCCCCCCCCCCAAATAATAAAAAAAATGATCTTATGCTAACTGTCTGTGTTTTCCCCTTATCTGCAGCCATTGCCACTGTTGTTACGATAGCTGAGATTCTGAAAAACAATGGACTTGCTGTTGAGAAGAGTGAGTTCTCTTCCCTGCTTCATTTATGGGATTACTTTGGGACTGCCTTCTCTATTTTCTAGACTGTATCACATACTCAGACTTTTTTTGTTCTGTTTTGGCAGAAATATATACTTCGACTGTTGACATCAATGAATCAGGCGGTCGCCCTGTCCAGAAAGCAAAGGTATTTTGTCTTTTTTTTTGTCCGACTCATAAGCTAATCTGTTTATCTAGTGCGCACCCTTCAGTATACTCGTTGATGTGTTTCTTTCAAGGCATGTAGCTTTGAAACCTAAAATCTGGAAATACATCCTCCTTTGTTTTAACCCCCAGAACCCCCCCCCCCCTCCTCTCCCTCACCAAAAGTGATCCTGGGAATATCTGCCATGTTCTCAAGCTAAGGATGGGATTGACTTTCAAAACGTCGTCTTTGATAAAAAGGTCTTCCTTTAAACATTATATTCATTCATTCATGATTAAACTCAGTTCTTTCAACTTATTTGTAGATTGAGATCGTGCTGGGAAAGTCTGAGAAATTTGACGAGTTGATGGCTGCTGCTGCAGCGGAAGTTGCAGAGGAGCAGGAGGCATAAGAATATAAGATATATGGGTAGTGGCATTGCAGTCAAGAATCTTTATTGTGTTTGTCATTAATTTGTAAGGGTTGTTCCAGAATTTCTATCGAAGTAAACTGTGCTAACAAATCTAGCTAGAAGTGTTCTCCTAGCAATTTTGTATAAGGAAACAAATTTTCTTTCTAAATTATAATTCAGGTTTGTCCGTAGAAGATCAGGTTAACGTATCTAAATGAAGCTCAGAACACAGGTTTTTTTTATTAGAATCAAGAGGAACAATACAGAACTGCATAATATTTTTATTAGAATCCACTTTTTCGTTGAAGTGAGTTATATTTGGAAGTCTATCGATACAAGTTGAACTCCTTTTTTCCTCTTTCTGTTTATATTGGACTTGAATCCGCTATCCTAATTCGTGATCCTCTTAATATACGACCATCTGAAAAAAAAAATAGAAAAAAACTTGTACAACATGAAGATTAGAGATCAAGAGTGACCCATCTCAGGTGGAAAAAGTCCAGCTATGTCATACTTTGTGAAGGTTATGTCACATTGACTATGAAGTCGCACCTTGAGATAGACAAGTAGATAAGCATACTTCCTGCAACATTTCAACATTCAATTCTGCCACCAGGCCCACAAGGTTTCTGCACGTCCATCTGTTATCCACTTAATCAAGAACGTAATATTTGAATGGAAAAATGTAACATCATCCAATTATCTAGAGAAAGTATAGGGCCCCCTTCAGGTAGCCCCTCAGATCAAAAAACCAAACAAGAATCATGTGTAGAAAACAAAACTTTCAGACAGTGTTCCTACAAAATGTGTCAGTTTTTATTATTCCTTCCATCAACTTTTCTATGCCTCATCCTCATTCTCCACCAGTATCTTCTTGCATGCTTCATAGCACATGAATGAAATCCCAGCAGCAGGTACTAACTTCAAGCAACTAGGCCCCAAACCTCTATATAGACCTTTCACACCTTCCTGCTCGAGAATGGTAGCCAAAGCATGAAACACGTTATTGTATACTTGCCTACCGCTCACGGCCCCTACTTGCATATGTTTCCTCGCCACCTCGAGCGGGAAAGTTGCAGTACTTGAGATGGCACCCGCTAAAGAGCCAATCAGCAGGGTTTCAATATTGCCAATCTTCTCTTGCTTAGAAAATTTCCGGTATGCTTTCCGTAGCGTGTCGTACGCACAGTAGTTGGTGGCAGCATATGGAATCACTCCGATTAAGCTAGGGGCAAGACCTCTATATAGCTCTCCAGGGCCTTCCTCCCGTAGTATTTTCACAAATGCATCCACAATACCATTGTAGACATCCCTCTGAAAATCACCCGCAAATGACAGAATCAGCTTTATTTGTCATAAAGCATAATAGTCTGGCAGAAGAGTTCAGTATATGGAAGCACATTCACCTGTATGGTTAATCGGGTCTTCACCAACTCAAGTGGGTATGTAAGTATGGTAGAACTGACTCCAGCACAGGCCCCAGCAATGAGTGAAGGAGGGATAGGAATCTTGGATTGTTCTCCTGGCTTGGGTGACAAGCGCTTATTGACTGTGTCATATGCAAGCAGCTACAAAGAAGAATAATGGTGTTAAAAGCATGAATATTATATTCATCTCAAGAAAGGCATAGAAAATCATGTTCTGACCAAGACTAGAACATCAAACTAGCAATGAAAACATTATCGATTTATTGTCTCAGTTTATAGTTTCCTAAGAATTTTGTGCACTCGTCATACCAGCTTAAACTCCACAAACTATACTTGCCTTCACTTACAAATAGTTCACAAAAGCTGAAAACTTTATGTTGCGGCAGCGAATGCATTGAGGAAAGAAATTGCACAATAGTAAATTGTTGGTTCAAATAAAAGTTTCCAGTAACAAAAGCTAACATAGGAAATCAATCATAGAAATATTAAACAAAATACCTAAAATTCCATTATCCGTGTACACAAAACCTAAGCTTGATATTAACTACATCCAAACTCTTGTAATGATGAAGAAAACTACCCCTGCATCGATAATTGAATGCAACAGTAAAAAATATTCATTTCAATTTTCAGTATGATCAACTTCATTAGTATTGAGCCCTACTGTATTCTTTTATCAACATTGTAAGTAGAATAACAAACTATCCACTATAAGAATCATATTAGTTGTTAGACTCACTTCGACTCTTGTTTTGCTTATACTGCTGTAAACACAAAAGAAAAAATATGTATAATTTTGCCTCTTCATCCATAAGAGTCATATCAATACTCCGATCTCCTTTTGGGTTTTGAAATCAGGGATTTACCACAAAAGGATAACTATAGCCCTTATCTTGCATAGACTCTTTATTGGTGAAACTTTCGCGATATTAACAATGGTGAAATTTCGTGCCATGTCGAAGTTGTGTTTTGTTAATATGGTACGAATGAACTCACTATGAAACAAAACGTCACAGTGAGTTAATTACGTACGACATTAACAAACCACAACTTCGAAATGGCACGAAATTTCACCATGATTAATATCGCGGAAGTTTCACCAATAAAGAGTCTCTGCAAGATAAAGGCTAGAGTTATCCGTAAGTGGTCAATCCCTGATTTCCAAAACCCAGAAAAAGATGAGTATTGATATGATTCTTATGGACGCAGACACAAAATATACATATCGATTTCTTTCTTTTGTGTCTAGACTCTAGAGCAGTATAAGCGAAACAAGAGCCAAAGTGAGTCTTATGAAAGACAGGAAAAAACTCGAGATTACATGTAGTTGATGTGCAGGAACAAAATCAATTCCAAATGTTTACTCCAATTAAAAAAGCCCTTTTAAATATCTCAAGCATATTTGTACTTTTCATGTTCTTATAATCTCCAAGGTAAAAGGACAGAATCATAAATGAATAGTAAGTATGAACACCATTATGCTAAAAAAAAACTTTGAGTTAAATGCATTTCTTTCAAGGTCTAATATTTGCAAACTAGAAATAAATTATTGAAGCAAAATTTATTTAAGATGCTTTGGCCCGCAAATCCCAACTATTGCAAAACAAGAGTCAAACACACTTTGAAAACTTCATGCAGTGATGACCAAAACTGATAGACATGATAGAGCGTCCATATTTTTGTTCCTTTACATAGGAGTGTTCGCTCTCTTACGTCTCATATTGTTCCTGCCTTCGAAGTTTGAATAACTAACTATGTTCTTTCATTTCCTGTCGATTACTCTCTCCAGCTCTCTCTTCATTGGTTCCCTCCACCCAATAGTCATACTAATTCAGCATTAACATTTTTCAGCTCTATCTCCTTAATTGGTTCGTAGAAGATTTATGGTTTATACAGGCAACAGACCTCCAAAACAAAATAAAGTGATCAATAGTAAAGGACGACAATTCTGTAGCTTACTCCACCCAATACATTAGAGCTTTGATGCTTTGGTGCAGAATATCTTGCAAGCCACAATGACAATTAAATAGTTTAAGGGCAATTGCATGCTTCTCTTTATCAAGATTACTGTGTCGTAGTCATCATACCCGTTCTTAGCTGAAAATAGATTTCATATAAGTATTCACTCGGCAAGGGCAAGCAAGCCACAGCCCAAAAAAAAAAACCTAGGCCACAGCCCATGCCCTCATTCCACAACCACCTTATTTGACCACAAAAAGGAATAGGCAAGAAATCAGGACTACATTGGCCTGAGAATAGAGTAGGTAGCATCAGCCAAAACTTACAATTAAGGTTATCTGTCACATCACTCTCACACATTTCCATATGAAATTTAGAAGTACACTCCAAGCATAAGCTAGATAACAACCCATCAATGTTAGCATGCAATGAACACACAAGTATCAATTATCATCAGAATTCCTAACACAAAATACCATTCAACATCCACAACAACCAAAAAAGTGCAAATCAAAGCAGAAACCTTACATACGAGACCAGACAACTCAATTTGACATATCAATATGAAACAAATTACACAAACAATTGATAGAATAAAACATCACAACCAAACTAAAAACATAAAAAGCTAAAACACAGAAACAAAATTCCAGTAAAATAGACAAGATTATATACCTCAATAGCCTTACTAGGCGCAACCCGAATAACATTAACTAAATTACCCCTAAACAAGCCAGTCCAACCATCACTCTTCATAATCTCCTGAAACACCTCATTACTAGAATGACCACTACTCCCAACCATCAAATGAGTCCTAATAGTCTCCAAAGGCGCCACGGCCGTCCTCGAAACGGCCCCGGCTATCGCCCCGCTAATCAACCTCCTTAATGAAGGATTACCAACCTTAATCTTCAACCTAACACCCCCTTTCTTCTTCCTCTTAGCAGCCTCCTCCTTCTCCTCCTCAGGAACCCCAACAATCTTAAACCCCTCAGATGAATTCACATACTTTACATATAAATCCATGTAAGGCACCTTAAAACTACCATCATTATCCTTTGAATTTGGTGACACCCCACTACCAAAATTGTTCATACTACTCCCCATTTGCCCCACACTTGCAAATAATCCACCATGTGGTGTTAACATCTGCTCATCTGGGATACTCCATTGAAGGCCCAGATTGCAGCTTGTTAAAAACCCACCATTTTTATTCTTATCATTACTAACTTGAAGTTTTCCCCAACCCATGAATGAAAGAATCAAAATTTATCAAAAAAGATTAATACTTGGTGTTTTTACTAGGGTTTTTAAACTGCCCACATGCAAAAAAACAATAAAAACTTAAAATTTGTCAAAAAAATTAAAACTTTGGGATTTTCACCAGGTTTTTAAACTGCCCAAATGGAGTATTTCATAGGTTGAGGACAAAAAAATTAAAATTTATCAAAGAAGATTAAACTTAAGGATTTTTTTACTAGGGTTTTAAGCTGCCCACATGAGAAACTTAATAAAAAAAATTGGAATTTATAGAAAAAAGGTTAGAAGTTTGGGATTTTTACTAGGGTTTTAAACTGCCCAAATGGAGTATTTCATGAGTTAGAGACAAAATTGAGGGAATTTGAGGAAATGGGTATGTGTCAAAAAAGGGTCTTTATTTGCAAGAAAAGTGGTCAAATTTGGTGGAGAGAAGAATAAAGGGTAGGGGGAATAAATTGTTTTTGGTAAAAATAATAAATTGTTGTTTTAAGGAGATATTGGTTGAATAATCTGTACCCACATAGAATAAATAAATATAAAAAAAGAGTGAATATTGGTTGGTTAAAAAAGTTGAAGAGACAAATATTTGGTGGGTGGGTTGTTTTTCTGCTGATTCTCTCCTTTTCAACAAAAAGAGAGAAACAGAAGAAAAGGGTTAGATACTTAGATGGAGTTGGGTTGTGCTTTGTTGGATGGATGGATTATGTAATGTGGGTGTGTTTAGGTTTGGTTGTGTTACTTGAAGTACATGTGATTGTCTGCTGACTACAGAACTACCATGAGGATTGACTATTGAGGAGTTCAGAGATTCCACTCAACAGTGTAGCAAAGTGGCATGTGAGCCGGTAGGTTGACTGCTACTCAAGCCCAACACACTCTAGCAGTCTAGCTCTGGTCTCTTTTTCCTTTTTTTGTATTGTTTTAGCGGTAGTTGGGTTGGGGGATTGTGTGTGGGTGTGGGCCGTGTGGGTGGATG
>CAAKMY010044495.1:0-16092 GCA_901111285.1 Corrigiola litoralis | reverse complement strand
GCAACTTGTTAAGGCTCAACGAGGAAATTAAATTAAACATTTGATAACGTTGAGAACTTTTTAAAACACTCTATAAGTCTAAAACCTTATAAACTCCATGAGTTTTGCACCAAAAAAAAAAAAAAAAAAACTCCATGAGTTGCTCATTTCCCTCCTTTTAGGGTTGTAATCCGTAACTCGTAAGTAGTACTGTAATACGTACTGGGCTTGGTTTGGGCCGTATGTTTCTCCTCCACCAGCCTTCTGCTTTTGACCTTGTAGTTGTCTATATAAAACCCAACTCTTCCACATCTCACAAATCATTTCAACAGCAGCTAACACCACCAAAGCTCTTATATCATTGCCCTAGTCTTCACTTCGCCGCATTTCCCCCCTCCCCTTATTTTCCAGAGAGCATGCGGTGACGAGAAAAAGAGAAACATTTGATAATCTTTTTTACATGATTCATCAATCCCTCTTTATGGTTCGTATTCCCTGAGCATCTCTCTTCCCCAAAATATTTAACTTTAGATGTTTTTATTTCATTTTACATATACGAGGGCACCTATGGAGTGGGTGCATATTCAGTGCACCTTTCATCCAAGTTTACCTTCGTACACCAAACCCGAAAAACAGATTGCCGGGTCCGGACCCAACTCTTTCAGACCCGTCTCATTTTTTTCGAATACTGATATTTACTAAATTTGATTCGGCCTAATATTGCAATTTCTTGTTAACCAACAAAATGGTACGAGAAATCTATCGTTAGGCTAAATCAAATATACCAGTATGTATATCAATATGTGTATACTGGTCTTCCTTTAGCTCCGTTTTTTCTTCCTTATAGGATTTTTCGGTGACAAAGGAGGTACAAATGTTTTTATCAATTTTAATGTTGTTGTGGATTTAATGCGTGATGTTATATGATGAAGAAATCATTCGGATTCCCAATGATATTTCCCACTTGTGGGAGAGTGATATTACAAACCCCATTTCCTGATACATCATGCCACTACAATTAACCACAAGATTAAGCATTGTTTTCATTTTTCTTTAATATTTATGGCCGGTGATGCAGGAAAATATTTGCTACTCTTGATAGGAGAAATCCATGTGATGATTCTTTTTCCACCAAGATCTCTGAGGCCTATCTTTTTAAAATTGTTTTTTATTTTTTGACAACAGTTTTATTTTATTTTCAATGCGAAGGTCCCAGCAGGGAGGTGGATTACTCTGAAATTGAGACCTCTCTAACACAAATTTAACCCTTCGTAGATGAATTGCCGAACTATCAGATGCCCTGAAATATAATTTTGGATCATCTTCGAACCCTTGGCTAAATTGGTTTTCTTTTGTTTTAAATTTGATTTTGTATATTGGAAGATGATTGGGATTTGATGTGATTTGAGGAGTTGAAACCAACTCTACGAGTTTATTCATACTAGTAATAACTTTATTCACACTGAGAGCATGGAGTTCTTTGAAATTAGTTAAACAAGTGTGTGAAACCAAACTTTAGTATGATGGAATTGGACAGGACAATTTATTGTCCTCAGGACGTAGAAAAAGCTTCGATGTAAAAAACATAAACTAAGAGATTTATCATTAGCCAATGAAATTATTTGCACCATACTCAAATATCGAAGCAGAACACCCAAGTCACCAACCAACCATTGCCGAAGAAAATGCCTACTGCCTAGTGAAGGGAAGAGTAAATGAACATGACTGCCTGACTGGACAAGCTTGTATACAAAGGCTTTCGGAAAAAGTTGCAAATTCTTTTAACTTCTACATTAAATTACAAATTGAGTTACAGGTACTGTACATTTATAAAAATGATCACTCCTGGAGTGACTGAAATACAAATGTGGTTTTGCATACTCCATAAAATTGGGATCAAACAAGATACTCCCTCCGTCCTCTAAAGATTGTCAACTTTTCAAAATGTAAAAAATTAAGGAGTATAATTTATTTTTATCTTTTTTCTCAAATATTAGATTGTTTCCCAAAAAAACATGATCTCTAACACCAAAATCTCTCAATACATTGATAATGAAGGCAAGTTTGGTAGGAGAAATAGATGAGTTAACAAAAAAGAAGATGTTAATATGGAAAGTTAATCAATAATGTATTTTTAGCTCTTTAACCTTGACGGTTTTTATGGACGGACTATAATGAAAAATTTGTCAATCTTTAGAGGACGGAGGGAGTACAAAACTAAGAGGGAAATAGAGGTGGAAATATGGCTTGCCATTTTGCTAATGAGGCAATGACCGAACAAAGGTAATGAAGTAGCAGCACTAATTGCTGACTAGGAGGAAATATGTTGTTCTTTAATTGGTAGATATATTTTTCTTAGTTTGGTGATCTCCAATTCTATTCACTTATGAATTATGATGATACACTCAAAACACCTTATATAATAAGGAGTACTACGTAACTGCAAAAGTTATTCGATTTTCAGAATTTTCAACAAATTTATGATTAAAAATCATACAAACACAAATTATGTAAACTATTAGGCTGTAGTACACAAACTCAATACCGGTGCATATGTGTTTGAAAATTTTCTAATAATAAAAGTGTAGACAATCTGATTATCGAATAATTGAAATCTGATTATCGAATAATTGACATAATATGTTTGAGTAACATCACGAGTGAACATAATTAGTGAACAACAAAATGAAGAGAATTATACCTACCAATCAGAGAATAACGAACTGAGCAAAATGATCCCTTTTTAAAACACATTAATACCTAGCAAACTGAATGCCGGCAACCAGTCCTACTCAACCATCTTTGTTTGATCGCTGGCAAGCCACCTTTCCGCCTTTGTTTCTCTATTTTTCCTCTTATCTTTTGTATCTCCTTCTGTGATGTAGAGCCATTTGAAATGTACTTTTGTCATACCTCATACTCGCTATATCTGTAACAATGTCAACCATAATTTATCTAGGGAATGACAGTTGACAGTCCGCCAATGTCTTCGTGCAATCCCCATGTCGGAGAGTGCATCGGAATCTATACGCACATGGTGAAGTGTCAATATGCATTCCCTCTATCAACCACTAGCTCCAAGCTCTTTTAGCTGCGGATGTCCCATGACTTATGCTTCACCAAAGCTGTCTAGTTGAGTAACAGCATGTACCCCTAAATCCCAATGGCACAACATGCAGCAGTGAGAAACTATTCCAAGAAGCAATTCCAGCAGGGAAGTCACATAGCGATGCTCAACTGCTTGTTAACATTGCCAAAAGTTCTCTCCGCATTGATTTTGTCGTGCAATGTCAATATTAAATCCATTATCAATATTCAAATTGATGTATTAATAAGCTTATCTGCAATGGAGCCTAGCTATGAGAGTAACATACCTCAACAAGTTCATAGAGGATGACAACTGTGTGTTTGATCTACTAATCAGGAATTTTGAAGCCTCGCCATTATCCTTTAGGCTGTGCAACATATGATGCCCATATCTCATCAGCTGGAGGGGGTGGTTGAACCCAATGACCAGGAATCCGACTGCAGCATTTTATAACCATTAATCAAATGCTGATGAACAAAACACGCAAATCAACAATTGATGTCAATGGAGAAGCTTTGCCCAGCAGTTCATAGAGCCTGGAGGGGTTGGACATTGGATGCTAATAATGTTTCTAACCAAGTAGTAAAGCAATGCTGTAACCTTTAAGATGCTTGTAACTTAAATGTATTTTGACAAGAAAATTTGTTAAAATGATCTAAGAAAACCACTGGAAACCTTGATAATCTGGGCTCTTGCTTGAGGTCTCCTCATCTATTAGTCATAGTTCATACTATATAGTTGCATTATTATATCTAATTTGCTATCAACGAGTTCCTTGACAAAGACAACAAAGAAATATAGGGAGCAAAGATTCTCACCTTCCTCCAGGTCTTATATATGTATCCCACATTCGGCGAACCTGTATATTGTATCGGAACGAAACAAATGTCAAATGACACTTATTTACAGAATATAGAGCAGAAAAACTTGAAAAAAAAGAAATTCAATTTATTTAAAGTAGAAAGACCCATATCCAGCCACCAATACAACTTGAAAAAAAAAAAAATCTAGAAGAGAGTGTTCTTATGCATTCAAATCTATGTAACACCTTAAGTAGCAGGGAAAATCCGGTTTTAGATTACCTCAATAAGAGTACCCATGTCAGTATTACTTCCATGATAATAGTGATAGAACTCTGGAGGTAAACTGGCCACATAGTCATATGCCCCATAGCTTTGTCCCTCAAGGCCTTGTTTTTCAGGTTCTTTGCTAGTGGTTGCCAGAGAGCCAAGCACGCTACCACTTTGGGTTTTCAGCTCCTGACTTCCTTGGCCATCATCCTTATTGATTTCATCTTTTGTATAGGGATTGACACCCTGGCTCTTTTTTCGAAATTCTTCAGCGGCTGCAATGGCATCCTTAGCTGCATCTGTTTCTGCAGCAACCTTTGCTTGACGCTCCTCTTCCTCAACTGCAGCTCGAACTCTCTCGAGAAAAATGTCATCTTCTTCTGGGAAGAAATGCCCTGCAAAATTGGTCCATCAATTTTATTAGCATATGCTGGAAAACGCAAGCAGAACTCAAAGCCTAACAAATGGGTAGTAGTTAGAGTTGTTTTTTACTTTTGTTATCAAAACCTAACATAAACCACTTGCCGAATTTTGTACAAATCTAAAATGTCTATATAGGATTTTAAGGCTCCTTGAGCACAAAGATACAGAGGAAACTGCAAAATGATAATTACAAGTTTACAACACTTCAATTTAGACACCTAAGCAGTTCCACAGGATTTAGACAACCATGAGTGAAAAGAGAAGGCAACAGTGTGTTTAATACACTTCTTTTTTTTTTTTTTGACAGTTAATACACCTTTATTTAACTTACTAGCTGACAAGTAAAAAGCATCCCCATTGCTCACTTAGAGATGCAAGGCATGTAGGACTATGAGGTGATGTATATAGCATCTTAATTTTTTAGAGGTAAACAATTTTTTTCTTCTTCTGTAAACCCTTTATCTAGCATTAGAATAATCCAATTTAACATGTAAACCCTTTATCTAGCATTAGAACAATCCAATTTAACAAGGAATCAACAGACATACCTTGCTTTTTCAACTTTTGAATCCTGATAGAGCGCAGTTCTTGCAGTTTCTCAACCATCAGTGCTAGCTCTAGCTGAAAGGCGGATACAACAAATGGGATTTAAGTAAATAAACCATATCACAAAGATTCTCAGGAATCAAATATCAATTGCATAAGAGAGCACTGATCACCCAAAAACTTGGGATTAAAAGAACTTTTATTAACTGTTCAAACTCCAAAGGCATTATTGGCGTCCAAAATTGGACAAGGTATTCTTCATCACTAGGTATGCTATAGGACAAACACAGTGTATGAGGAGGATAAGATGTTGCGGAAGTTTAGGTAGCAAATAAGCCAATAATTCGTGAGATACAGTCTTAAAAGTGAATAATTATCTTAAGCTTCAATAAAACTGGCATATGCACCCCCCTGACTGAAAACATCAAAGCCAGTCCAACCTTTAGAAAGTATTGACAAGACCTATCTTGCTTCATAAAGACTCAGCCAATTAATAATTAGATCCGGAGAACCAGTGCGGCTTTACCAAAGAGTCGTGACAATGAATTATCATGTATGCAAACAGCAAATAAGTAAAAACAAGCTTCTAGACATGCCTAATTTAACTTAAAGGAAACCACTTCTCACCTCTGCTTCCAATTTCTTCCTTTCCTCTTTAGCCTTTAGCTTTGCAATTTCCTTCATCTTTTCTACCTGCAAATAGTCGCGTTGTCAATACCACATCAGGCATCCTGTATCAGATCAGATAGAAATGGAACTACATGGCAAATGGCAGGACAATAAGACCACTAAATAAACCACGGGATACCATGCTCTTATCATTTGGCTATTGAAATTTCAGAGAGGTTTTCTCATTGATCCGGAAGTTAAGCATCAGTCTTGAATGGCTCACTTTTCAGGATGACCTATGAAGGATGCAACAATAACCAAATGTTGCTGCCAGAGGAGCTGTTCTGCTCTGTGTAAAAATTCCCCGGAAGCTAAGACACAAACACTCTATTTTCACAGCTCAGTTGGCCAGAGATTGCCTCGATTAAAGCTAGGGTTGGTATAAAATAACTCCAATATTATGTTTCTTATTACAGACATGTGCAAAGCTCTTTGAAAGGACAATTGGAACCACCTCTCTGTAATACAGGTAAGGCTACATACACCCAAACCCCCCTTACCATGCTTGTGCAGGAGCCTCTTTGAAGGCGCTGGGGTAATAATGCTGATTACAGACACGTGTGACTAGCAAGCTACTGTAATCAGCAGAACTGAAAATCAAAGGCAGAAAGCAAAAGCCTAACCGAGTTGATCAATGTAATATGAGTGAATGCTCATCCACTTCAGTTAGCTTAAGGCGTGATTGTTAAGCATCATATCTCCTAACAAATATCACTACAAGCATGACAGGTACAGTTGAAACAGCAACTGACTAGCTCAAGATTGAAATAGCAAGGAAATTCAATATATGCTACCTTCTGTTGTGCCATATCCTTGGCAACTTCTCTAGCCCTCCATTCGTCAGCTTCTTGATCGAGTTTCTCAAACACCTCACCTTCCTAAACACCACGAAACAAACAAGTCAACAAAATACCCCCCAACTTTCACAGTCCAACAGAAAAACACAACAAATTCAAACTCCAACGACAAAAACTCACAACCTTGGCACGCTTTTCAGCAACACGCCGCCTCTTCTTCTTCCTCCACAACTTATTCCGTTTCGACTTGTTAACCTTATCACTCAACCTAACAGCAGCACACTTCTCCTCCCATGGACCCCCTTCATCAGAAACAACCCTAAATGGCTCAAGCAGAAACCTCAATTTCGCCACCAACCCGTTCGCAGCCTCCACCGAAACCAACTCCTGTGCTTCCAAATCAATCCTATTGTCCTCAACAAACTTGGCAAATTCATCAAAATCTGAGCTTTCTACCACTGACCCATCAACAATTTCCCTATTCTCTACATACCCTTTTGCTTCCTTAACCTTCATCAATACCTCTAGCTCTTTCTTCCTACCATATAACATGCATATAAACATAAACATGGCTCATCCAATATAACTATGATTAAAAAGACGGCGTAATTTGAACTTAAAATTAGACACAGTCACAAACTGAGTTAAAGTGGTCATCTTTAAATAACACTCTAATAAAAGCGACCACTTTGAGTCGGTCAAGTTTTAACTTAAAATTAGACATACTCGCAAACTGAGTTAAAGTTGTCAATTTTCCGTAACACTATAATAAAAGTGATCACTTTAAGACGGTCTAATTTTAGCGCGTTTCATAAATGACTATCTGAATAAATAAGTAAAGTGATGAGCTTACAAAGCATTGGCAAGGAGGAGAGTGTGGTGCAACTCTTTGAGGTGGTGTTGGACATTGGTGTGGGCCCAGAAAGAGGAGGAGGGAGGTGGGTTTGGGGGCACGGGTGGGGCCCATTGCTGGTGTGGTACTGGATGATACTGTATTGGGTTCATTGTTGAAGAAATGAAAACAATGGATGAATAAAATTTGTGAAAATATGATGAATGTTTGTGCAAAGTTTGGTAATTTGATGAGGGGAGTGTTTTTTAGAGCAAAAGATTAAAATCTTGGGAAGTAAATGGTGAATAACCAATTTTATAAATAACATATATATATATATAGTTAAGTGCGATAGAATATCACACAAGTCAGGATGGCCGAGTGGTCTAAGGCGCCAGACTCAAGTTCTGGTCCTCTCACGAGGGCGTGGGTTCGAACCCCACTTCTGACACAATTTTTTATTTTATTTTAATAATATTGACAGAAAATTTCCCTTCTTTACCTACATTATGAATTTATTTTTTTTCGGTATAATAACTTTGTAGATATAGACATCCACCCCTTCTTATTGAGGAAATGATTGACTCTGCACAACAACAAAGTAATGATTTTTAAGTACTCAGTATTATTTTCTTTGAGTTATGAGACTGATTTTTGGCCAATAATTCCTTGTAAATGAGTGGTTTAGTCCTCTTAGTATTTTCATTTTTGAGATTTCTTATTTCCTCAACCTCTCATTACGTTTTGGTGTCTTAGGAATATCGATCTCTACCTGTCGAAGGGATAATATCCTTCAGGGTACTGAAGGCAATGGGTAGCCCCTCCGAAGTTTGGTTGCTCCATTCACAAGAGTAAGGATTCGAACCCCTAATCACTTGTTTAAGGAATAAGAGTTTTTACCACTCACACTAACCAACTTTGGTTCAGCTTCTCATTATGTTAAAAGTCCAATTCAACAATCCCCCTTCTTTCAATTTACAAAAAAAACAAACGCCCAATTCAGCAAAATCTCAAAGCGGATGGATTCTAACTTTCTTATTCCTCAATGATCAATTATTTTACTGTTGTCCATACTAGAATACAAGCATGTTGTTCAATTGATCAACATACATTGATAAAGTATTGATTTTCCACCAACCATAATTGTTGACATTTACGTTCGAACCTTAGATATATAACAAAAATATTACACTTTAATTAGTTCAATTATAATAATTGGTACAACGTACTTAAGGAGGATTTCATATTAGAAATAAAATAGCTTTCTAGTATAGAATAGCACCTACCATACTTGAAGGATTTGTTTTATAGCTAGTTGCATTTCCAGTGTTAAGTCTTTCTAATCGAGTATCGACCAGTAGTATATCGACAGTGTGAATTCTTGATGGTCCGAGAATTTGGCTCTGCTAGAACAGAATGATCATTTAATTCTAGCATCATGTGGACATGCACAGTACTATCTCGACATGAAGCCAGCATCATGGCAATACACAAACTTCATGGTTTAAGTTGTGCAATCAGAATGCATCCTTTGACATTGATGAATTAAATCAACTCTGTAGATGTAGTCATGTAGATATCAATGAGCGTCAGAATAAACCAAAACTTGGCCTTCAGTCCCGTGGCAGTGACGCTAATGTTTTTGCCAATTTTCCAACATGAGCACGCGGCCTTGTCTTAGTCCCCCCCGCCCTTAATCTTCGTCTCTTCTTGCACTTCCAATTAAGCAAAACTTCGTGCCCATACTGTTGTCAACATTCTAGAATCATCTTCACTGCATAAAACTAATGCGTTTCACCCAATCAGATTAGTTGCATAGCTCCAATGTTACTAGGTGGTAACTTGGTATCGATTATAATCAAGTCTTTAGGGTGATCTATAGGAAGTGATGTTTTCATGTTAGTATAGTTTATAAAATCTCAGCTATCTCAAGTTTTCTAAAATGTCCCGTATTTACTATATTCTCATGTATCATTTATGAACTCAATTAGAGGTTTTAATTTTAGTGTTTCCACTTTCTGTCTCTGAGTTTCATAATACACTATGTCAATAGCAGCACTTTTTTACATATTGTATAAAGATTCAATTGTCCGTTAAACATAAGTAAATAGATTCAAAACATACAAAGTACAGTCAGTTTTCAGCTTCAAAATAAGCAATTTATTGCGTAAATTGGCGGATACAATCAATTACCATTGCGAATTCTATCTTTAAATGATAAGCTAAGTAAAGAGATCTACATTATACGGAGTAAGTTTTAGCTTCTGTAAGTTGAAGAATACATTACGTGTCATGCATGAAATGGTGAGACCCAGGCACAATTGTCGTTTGTTATTTATCAAGATATATGCGTCTCTATACTCTAATGCAGCTAGTTGGACGACGTAGGGACAGAAAAACAAGATAGGGACAAGTAGGATTGTCATCCCAACTAAGAGGACGTCGGTGGCCGAACTAAATTTGATATGGTTAGGTTGTAGGTACAAGAAGGAAACAAAGAGGTGGTCACGACCAAGCTAACTAGGCGCGCGGTTGTCTTGATTGAGACAGACGAGGTGGGTTCAAAACAAACACAATCGTCAACAATCGAAATAAGGGCATATTGATGTTAACTATTGCGGCATATTTCCTGATTAACGCATTTTGTCCATGTCTACCGCCATATCGCCATATATGAACTTTACTTGTCGGAATGTTCATTTTATCAACTTCCTTGGGTTGAACAAGAATTCGCCTCAAAGTTTATGCTTTAAGGTTGAGAGTTAAGATTTCTGACCAAATTAAATGAGCTTGTTTAAACAAGGTGCACACGTATGTGTTAAGGTTCTGGTTACATTCGCAAATACCTATAAGTTCCACTATATTGAGTGCTCTTCTTTGGTTCACTGGACATGAAAACAAATACTCCATACGTAATTGTCATACATGAGAATTAAGAATACATATACCCATATATGATCAACCTTACACAGTTAGACATAGCGACACCAATCTATGACCATTGATGTATTTTATTCTTCTCTATATACTAGTATATGTTATAGATATCACTAAGTAAAATGTAAAACATAGAAGAGCGGAAAGGTGTGTGCTATAGGAATCATTCAACAATTGAATCAGTGTACGGGCAAATGTTGAAACAGGTACAAGAACAAAATTACTTCCAAATAATAGAAATCATGAGTACACAGGAAACATACATGGCATAAAATAGAAGAAAAATAGTTTCCATAAAATAAGTACACGTGAATCATTAGGAACTACTAGCACATAAAGATATTTGTGACACTAACTAATGGAGTATTAGTATTGACTTTGAACCTTATGATGGTGTACCAAACGGCATATAATGCTACAAAAAAGACAGAAAAACCTAAGTGAGGGCCTCCTTTTGTTAAAAGTTCCAATTCGTTCCTCTGTACAAAGCTCTTTCAACTTGTATAGTCTGCTATGCAACTGATGTTCAGCTCATAACTGATCAAGAAAAGCTGTACAGTTTAGTCAGTAGTCTCCATTAACTTTTCCTTGTCCAATTATGATACAGGAGGTAGGGTCCTGCATCAAATTGATCAACTTTATTCATCGAAGGTTTGAGGCAAACCATTCATCAGGTTGATATCCTTGTAAACACTTCATCCTGTTGCAGCACGGAGTTCGAGAGATATGCTGCATGCTATCTTACTCCAACAAGTAGAACGAATCGGTGATAATGTCACGCATACAAAGCGAGCTAGCAGAAAATGACATGATCATTTGAGAACATACAAACATTATAATTAATTTGAAACTGTACCATTGTATGTACTACAAAATAAGTCTGAACTTAACTATGATTCTATGAACATTGCAAACCACTTGATCTTTTACAGTACAGAATAGCGTCATTGATGGAGCTGCCATCAGTTTCATTCCAAACAGAGCAATTAGCTGAAGTAGCACTATTTCTCCTAGGAGATGCAGCTTCTGTAGGAGTGTCATTGTTCCAGCTCTTGACTTCCCATGCTTTCCTATTCACATCAACAACTCTAATCCTACTCCTTGATCCCTTCACAGGAATTAGACACCTTACGTACTTATTGATAATTTTCCTAGGTAACTTCCTCCACAATTTTAGAAAAGATCTCCGATCATCAGATGCACCTGCTGGATGAATTTGGTGATTAGCATGAAACGTAGATGGCAAAGAAATAGTGGCTGTGGTAGTTGGAGCTTCGTAGTTCTTTGTGTTCGACGAAACTTCAAGATTGCGAGGCTTGATAAACCCATTGCAGAAAAGTTTATCTGCATGGACTTCTGAGAAATTTGGTTTCGAATTGATGATGTTGAAATCAAAGTTATGGCTAGCTTCGTCAAGGGCTAGTGATTCAGTTGAGGTGTTGTTCTGTTCTGTTTTGGAGGAGGATGATTCTATTGCTAGCCAACTGTATGAGAAGCTCTCTGTTGCTAGAGATTTTGAGATATCCATCCTCGAAAGTATTGTGCGTAAAACAAAGAAGTGATGACATCTATACGGTGCAAGGGATCACATTGTTTTTATAGCTAGAAGGACCACACTTTCTAGGTCTATGAATAATTTTTTTTTTATGTATATGTGCAAAGTGACGATTAGAAGGTTCCATTGAATTTAAAAGGTTGAAGCAAAAAGACAGAGACATTTTGTCATTTCTCGATTTGGAGATTCGAGGCTTTGGTCCTGGATTATCCCATCTAAATGAGGATACTACAATTTCAAGGTCATAGATTAGAAATCATTATGCTGGTATAATTGACATTGTTGGGGGATCTTGTCTAGATTAGTACTAGCAATGAAGAGGGGAAAGGGAACTTAGGAAATAGGAAAAAAACAAAAAACAAAGGGAGTAACCATATATCTACAAAAACGGCTAAACAAGCATCACCGGATGATATCCAATTTGGGTATCACTATTACGAACCCTAGATGAGCTTTGAAATCTATCAAAAGATGGTACCGAAATCCGTAGCACAATGTTATTTTCTCTGAACAAGAAGGCCTTTAGTGTCTTAGTTTTTCCCATGGTTACCAGACACAATCATACAAATCCAGGTGGTTCCTTGTAAAATCGTGCAGAATATGGCATAAATGGATGGCAGCAACATTTGTTTATGTCTAATGTCTCGACGAGTCGAGAGAGAATATCGAACATGTGATCAGGGCCCAGTAGTTGCACGAGTTGAAGGATAGATAGTGTACGAAGTTATTTTCATCAACATAAAATTATTATGAGTAGCCAGAGAAACAAAAACTGAGGGATGGTATCCAGATTACATGGAAGAATGACAGAGACATCTGAGCTGAACATCAACATGTTTTTCTACAAGGATCACTCTTCGGTCTTCATTATAATTAAATGAACATCTCCTTAAAAAAGTACATTTGAATTAAAACTGCTGCATAGATGTAAACTCAAACTGAATCTTCTGTGTTCAAAAAGTTATTGCTAATTGTCTCTCGTTAGACACTTTTAATCTTAAACTCAATCTAAATTGTATATGTCGAGATACTGTCGTATGAATGATGGATGGGTATATATTTTATCATCATATTTTCTTTATAGGAAGTTTAAAAAAATTAAGCATATTTGAAATCTAAACTATTAAATTCAAGAAAATGCTAAGTATCCGGTTGACCTAACTTTGTTAACTGAAGTTGAAAATGTTCATATGAGAAGAGCATGGTCCTATAACTCAATATATATGTATATGCTTTACTGTGAGGTACTTCTACCAATTTAGTTGAAGCTCTAGCACTTTCTCAATCATTCATTCATTCTATCAATTTATGTGTAGAAAAACTGAAACTGTTTACAAAAAAGTGCACAGAATTTACTACTTTGCACAAAATTACACAAAACTTATTGATATGATAAGGCACTTTGGAAGCCAACCTGTTACACAAAAATTACAGACGCAAAATCAGAGATAAATAATGTCAAGGAATGAATGTCAAGTACTCAATTTGTTAGTAAGATAGGTTGTTGTGGAGTACGAAGTATAACTTAAAACACAGCTGGGCGTTCAAAAATTATGGCCCAAGATCAAATGGGCTTCCAATAGTTCATGATATAAGAATTAAGAAGTTCTGACGATGTTGAATTACTCCTTTTGCTATGGTTTGGACATTTGAACTATCAATTCAACAAGTTGATGACTTGATGTAGTCCAAGTATATTAAGATAGTTGATGTAGCCCAAGTATATTAAGATATCAAACTGTTATATGTACTACGTACTCCGTAGTCGGTAGTTCGGCAGAACACTGTTAGCATTTACGAAGCTGATATACAGAGTATATAGTAGTACGATGGGAAGTATGTGCTATAAAGTAGAGAGAAATCACGAGGCTGTTTCATCAATTATTGTGTGTTATGTGGATTCAATAAAGTTTGTTTTTGTTCGAAATATGCGGACAAAGTTGTTGATAAGAAATAAACAACTAATTTTATGTAAGGGTAAGCTAAGAGAGCTTAAAATCAAAATAACTAGTTCTTTTCTGTTAAAAGAAGATTGTTGGTAAATAATGTTGATTGCTTATTAATTTGAGAATTGTAAGTTTCATAAGATTGGGATGAATCATGAAACCGATCAAATATTATCGTCAACAAATGAACAAACGTTATACGGAGTAAGAGAATTAAAGAAAACAACATGAACAAACGATTATCATATGCTAATATGATTAGTTGACTACGGAGTACTATTTAACATGTCCTCTAATCACGCAAAAAATGGAGCTGAGGGAAGAAATATCAAGGCTAAGCACCTTTAAGGGTCGGCTATTGTGTTTGGAACTTTCACATTGAAGTCTTCACCGATAATGTGCTCTCTAGTTTGCATGCTCACAACTACACAAGCATTGTGGAGATAGACGACAATGTTTGCATTGAAGAAACCAAATTCAATTCACACTACTCAAATTAACATGGTATGGAACATATTTTTTTATACTCCCTTTATTTTTACCAATTCTTTACACTTTTCAAATTTCCCCTCACATATTTTGAAAAGTGTAAAGAATTTGTAAAAATGGAGGGAGTACTTTATATTTAGAATGTGAAAGAGACGCAATGATAAGATGTTCTTGGAAAAGCATATGACTTAGTAAACTTTGATTTTTTGACAGAATATTTACATAGCCTTAACATTTTAACTGTACAAAGTTGTTGTCTTGTTGGCCATTGGTTAAGATTATAAATAAATAAAAAGGAGTACTATTTTATCAAAAAAAAAAAGGAGTACTGTCGGTGCAAGTTATTTTCCTTATATGATGTCAATATACATGTAATACTTTTAGTAATGATCAATTGGATATTTTTGTCTAGTGTTCTACTTTGTGTTACACACAACCTTTCTGATCAAGTGAAAATCGTAGTATTTTTGAAGAGCAAGATATTAGGTACATTTGATAATTAATAAAGCCTTTTAAGTTTACTTTTATTTATTTTCATATATCTTTCATAATTTTTGTCTATCTTATGATGAAACTATATAGATCATAAAACGTTTATAAGACATTCTTAATGTATGATCCATAAAAAATATCAATGTACACAATATATATTTAAAGGTCAATAAAAACATATTCGAGAGTACGTACACTCGAGTGTATGCAATGAGTTCTCTTTTCTAAGGGAAGGTATATAGTGAGTATCTTTTAGCTTTCTCCTTGTCCCATCAAATTTGTATACTCGAGTTACTTTTCTTAGAGCGAGATTGTCCCTTTTGCAAAAAAGCCATATTTTTATTCAATATTTAAAATTAAAGAAAACAAAGTGAAGATATATAACGACAATTTAGAGAATCGACTTCGTACTTAATTTGAGTTTTTCGAAAGTAGTATCTTAATCCTTTACAAAATGCTATTGTAAAAGTATACTACGGAGTATTAAGTTTGAAATTATTATTTTTGTTACTTATTTGAAATTTAGATGTGTTATCTCATGGAACAAAATGATAATAAGGCCATCTCATTCAAAACAAAAACACCATTGGATTAGAGTATTATAGATGACAAACCTCTTTAACTTGATAAATACTGCTCCTTATGACCAATTGACCATTAATTAGCCCATTAGGGGAGGCGAAGGTTTGGTTTGGATCGGATTTGAAGGTGATCTGGTCCACGGAGAAAATACCTAACGGTCAACATTATTTTTTTTTGAATTAACGGTCAACAATTTCTAATAACAGACTAGAATTGAGGATTTGCAACAAAAGAAAAAGAAAAAAGAACAAGAACAGAATTCTCGCTAGCACGACATGCACGTTACTCGTCACTCTCATGACTATGAGTGAGTCATGCCTTTGCCTTCAAGATCCTGCTGTTACTTTCAGTGCATAAGAGTGTGTTCGGCTTTTGGAGTAGTCTTTAGTGGTTGGACCGGGTCAAACCACTACTAGTGGTGTTCGGTAATTAGTTTGTGGAGTAGCTGTTGAAATATAAGTAGCTCTTGAAAGCTACTTTTTTGAGGGCTATCTTTTTTAACGTTTGAAGGATGCACAACTACTTTTTTTCATTTGTTTTTTTTTTTGAACTCACATTTTTATTATACTCCCATATTTTACTCCTAGTATATTCCTACTCATCTTCCTCATTTATCACCTCTAGCTATTACTCTATTTATTTTCATATCATTACATATATATATATATATAACTCAAATTATAATTT
>CAAKMY010044490.1:371-22302 GCA_901111285.1 Corrigiola litoralis | reverse complement strand
ATTATATATATATATATATATATATATATATATATATATATATATTTATGGTTGACGTAAATAAGACGACACACCAGGCCGCGCATTAGGCTATAAGTAGAACAATTTCCGTAGAAAAACATATCTGCTTTAATCATGTAGAACAATTTTGCTACAAAGTTGCATGTTACGGAGTATATATTAGAAGGAAACGACTTTGTGTCACATTTTGCTCAAGGGTCGCTACTAGAATGGTTTGCTTACAACAAAAACAAAAATTACAACTAGCTTATAAAGTAGATTCCCTTTGACTCATTGAGGCACTTGCAATTTGTCCACTTAATTTTGTTTCTTGATCAGCTATAATAGTTGCTATAGATATTTCAAAAAGCATAGCTTGCTACCTGACTAAATTAAGACCACACTAATATTAAAAGACCTATATGGACTAGTGTATGCATGGAAATTGCTTGCATTCCTAGAATGGGAAAAGTGGGGGTTTCCACTACGTGCTACCTAATGATGTGTTACATACATGGGATGATGGGCGTATCGAATACGTACTTTCTCTATTTTGTACTCCGTATGAGAGTTGAACATGCCGACAAAAAGTGGGGAAAATGGACTAAAAAAGCAAAATTTAGGTTCAGAGTGCATTGTGGAGGTGTACTTTCATTTCCTTTTTTTACCACATTTTTTTCATTGAAGAAGAGAGAGATCAAAGTAGAATAAGATAAACTTCATTGCTTCTGTCTTCCGTAAAAAAGACAAATTATTCACAGCCCACTGGAATGTAACGACAGAACGTCTGGTAGCCCATAAAATTGAGTGATTCTAACATAGTTTTTTGCAAAAATAAGATCAGTGTCTACATCCAAAACCTGTGCACTGGGCCAGGCGGCCCACTTATACAGTACCGTAGTCCAAAGGTTTGGTATCAACCATCATCTATCAACCAATTACTTCAAGTTTCACATGTCTTAGGATGAAGGGATGCCTACTGATTTGGTGGAAACAAATGGTCCTAACGCAAGCTTTCTTTCTGTAGTTGTCAAGAATGTAATCATTATCATGTAACAACAACATATACCACTCGAAAACTGCGATTTTATTGGTTGTTTGAACCATTTCCTAATATGACTAAAAGTGCTATAGTGAGGACGATATTTTGGATTCTTTAGAGCTAAACTAAAAGTAACAGTTTGAGTCATAATTAGATGATCAAGTCTTCTAATTAATTGATTATTATGATATTGATTATGACAGGGGCTGATAATCCTAACCGTACAAGCATACAGACCCTCACTACAACCACCACGGTGCAGCCCAACGGACTCTATGGTCCCTTGCCAGGAACCCAACAGCTCGGAAGCAGCAATGCTTTACATAGGGCTTTACCTAGTCGCTGCTGGTGTAGGCGGTATAAAGGGGTCATTGCCAACCCATGGTGCAGAGCAGTTTGATGAGAGCACTCCACAGGGAAGGATAAAGAGATCAACATTCTTCAACTACTTCGTGTTTTGCCTCTCAGCTGGCGGTCTCATCGCAACAACATTTGTGGTGTGGGTTGAGGACAACATAGGTTGGAAATGGGGCTTCTTCATTTCCACCATGGCAATATTGCTCTCCATTCCCGTCTTCCTTGGTGGGTCTGCATTTTACAGGAACAAAGTTCCTCATGGAAGTCCATTTACTACCATATCTAAGGTATAGTAACGAATTAGACTGCTTGCAATATGTAGTTTCAAACAAGAGATACTCCTAGGCCAAGTGCTAATAGTTACTTTACTTTCTATTGCAGGTCTTGATAGCTGCTATGCTTAACAGTTGCATGAGCAAAAGCTCCAGTACAGCTGTAGTAAGCATGACAACTAGTCCGCCTACTTACCCTGTTCAAAAATCATCGGATGGTGATTTCAAGAAAGGCCAAGAAATATCTGAAATTGATCCGTTAGAAACCCAAACAGAAAGCTTCAAATTCCTTAACAAAGCAGTGACTGATAACCCAGTTTGTCCGGCCCTAGAATGCAGAACGAAACAAGTAGAGGAAGTGAAGATAGTCCTAAAGATTTTCCCAATCTTTGCAAGCACAATCATTCTTAACTGCTGCCTTGCTCAATTATCTACTTTCTCCGTCCAACAGGCTGCGTCAATGGACACGAAGCTTGGAGCCTTAAAGATCCCTCCTGCCTCGCTCCCTGTTTTCCCCATCACAATAATCATGGTTGTTGCCCCCGTTTATGACCACATCATCATCCCATTTGCCCGGAAAATAACCAAAAGGGAAACCGGTATTTCCCATCTCCAAAGGATTGGGACTGGCCTAGTTCTTTCAATCATAGCCATGGCGGTAGCTGCTCTAGTCGAGGTGAAGAGAAAGCGCGTGGCAACTGAACACGGCATGCTTGATTCAGCTGGCCAATTGCCGATCACTTTCTTCTGGATAGCCATTCAATATGCATTGCTTGGATCAGCTGACCTCTTTACCTTAGCCGGCATGTTGGAATTCTTCTTCACGGAAGCTCCTTCAAGCATGAGGTCGCTGGCAACCTCGCTGTCATGGGCGTCGTTAGCTGTTGGGTATTATCTCAGCTCGGTGATCGTTTCTATTGTCAATGATGCTACAAGAAGAGGCCATCACAAAGCTTGGTTAGCTGGAGAGATTTTTAATAAATATCAACTTGAGAGGTTTTACTGGCTACTGTGTGTGTTGGGTGCGTTGAATTTCCTGAACTACCTCTTTTGGGCTTGTAGGTACAAGTATAGATCAACTGGATCAAGAAAGTAAACCAAAAGATAAGAGTTTCGGACTAATAACTCAAAGATCACAGTAGTGCATACTTTTTCTTTTCACTTTGACACCAATATATATACCTTTAAGCTGATGGGTAGGTTGTCAGAATTAGAGAATTCTCCTAAGGAGGGTTTCTTTTTCAGGCCTTTGTAATCACTGTGTATTTGTTTCGTTACTAACTTACTCCAGCAGATGAAATATACAACAACAAAATAATAGTTTCAATGTGAAAATTTACACATCCGGACAAAGAACCTAGGAACCAGACCCACAAAAGTCAGTTCAGCTAACATCACATTATAACAAGCTTTGGCTTTGTTAGCATTTGCAAAATTTCTGATGGCTAGCAAACGTGCAACGCCTGGGGTGTATTGATTCAATGTATGATCAACCTTATCATAGCCAGTAATCGAAGTCGACAGGCAACTTGCGCATAACTCCTTTCGATTATGAGGGATGAACCTCTAGGACCTGAAACCATAGATTCTGATAGGGGATTCTGTACATGGCTGTTGCTTGTCCACCCGCTGTTTTTTGGACAGGCGCCTTGCAGAGAGAACACTATGGTAGTAAGTACGAATTAGAATACTCATAGCTGCTGTATCGGACGACAACATTCCCATAAAGACTGGGTCACTGGCCTTGATTTAGAAAAAAGCAGACGCATTTGAATGTAATAGCAGGACCTAAACTGTAGCTTGCACTGCATCTGAGAATATCGTGTGATGGAGAGCGGCGTAACCATGCTAACCTCTTAACATCTGCGTATGAAAATATCGTGTAATGTATGACAGACCACTTTAACAGTGTAGTAGCTCCAACTCGAGGCCCCCCTTTCTTATAGCACCTCCTTTAGTGTCCTTGAGGTCCAATTCCATACAAAATTCAGTTCCTTGGGAGCTCATAGAAGGATCGATGTTTAGACTTTAGTACAGGCTGTGCTTTTGCTAGTTAGAAACAAAAGATTTTTTTATTTTTAAAGGGCTCTGAAAGATATTAAATGTGTACAATCCATCAGAAACATCAATAGTACCATAAAGACTACAAACTTAGTTTTTTTTTTGGTAAAAAGACTACAAACTTAGTTAGCGTAACAAACAATAGCAATCGAGAATACTTCCTCTAGAGCAAATTCAACAGCAGCTTCCCTCATTGATGCTGTTGGAGTTGGACAGAGTGCTTTTTCAGTAATGTAAGTTAAGGTTGCACAGATCATGATCCCACTCTTTCTGTCTTCGGCTAGGAACTCTTCTGCCCAAGTACACTGCTACTTGCTTGTGAGAATCACTATCCCATAAGATCGCTTTAAATTGTAAGACTTTGTATACACTGGCACCGCGACTACAGTCCTAGACAGCTCGATAGGAGTTTGAACGTCTCACAGACTGTTTTTGTGCCTTTTTAGAAAGAACTAGACTTGCTTGACTCTGTTTATGGTTTCCACTGTGAGCAACATGACGTCCATGAAAACCATCAGCATCACCTCCGACATTGTTTCCAATGAGTGTGATCTGCGCCTTGGCTAAATCTGCTGACTGAATGTCACGAGGCACACACCGGCAAATGCATATTCAATTATTCACCCTTAACAAAATCCGTGTTGTCTAGATTATAGGCATCTCTAGTTGCGTAGTCCAAATACACTGACCCCTTCGCAATCTCGACATCCCTTGCCATGTCTTTGAAATAAATTTCCACCACGAGAGGCGTGGAAGCAAAAATAGCACCACAACTTGGGTGGGACAATGACATACGACCACCAAATGAGACGATCTCAGGGTCTTAAAGATCAAACGTGTTGCCATTTTCGTCTCCTTTATTAAACAATAACTTCCTAGAGCTACTGTACATACTAACAGAGGACATCTAAAATAGAGCTTCTTAGAGCTACTCTTTACACTAACAGAGGAGACCCGAAATAGGGGTGTTGCTCGAACATGACAGTTACCAGGATCCTGATCTAATTGTGTAATGAGTCTTTGTCATAAGCGCTGATTTTCACATGACTACACGAGCCAGCACAATGCTTTCTAGTTTAGCAATAAAGCCTACATCTACGCCTTCGTCTTCCATATTATATATGCCACTCAATTTGCAGATGTATGCTACTCAATTTAAGGGGTAGAGATATAAAACAGCAGTAAATCAGGCCAAGGAACAGAACAAGCATGAATTTCAGCTTGCACAGAACAGAAGGATGAATAACTGATTGATTCAAGCGTTAAATTTTGTTATGAATGAGTGAATGACTAACCTCCCAACAACGGAAGGTGCATTGTCGTATAAGCGAACAAGATCATGACATACCAATGTACAATTCCTATGTCCTTATACTAACAATTCCAGGGCATCGGATATGAGCATCACCTTAAACACAAGATTATTACTTAAACAGAAGAAAAGAAGGTAATTCTGTTTCCGAATCAACCAAAATACAACAAAATATCACTCCCCTTTCCATTCATCCTGACATAATTCTACATCAAAAGGCCAAGAACTTCTATCGAATCAATTACAAATCAACATATACCGTACTAACATTCTTACACATTACAACCACAGGGAACAAAACAAAGAATCGACCACCTCCAAAAAAATTCACCACAACCCAAAATTAAGCGTAACACTCATAACATGGAACGTTTGAGCTGGACCCACACCCCATGACTAGGCACACCAGCATAAACCACAAACAGCAAATAATACCCAGGTGGGGCCACATTAACATTCACAGGTACCCTCACAGTAACCTTATATGCATTCTCAGACAGCTGATCAACTCTCTTCCCGCCCAAAACAACCAACCTTTGATTCATCCCAAACGAGTGCGTAGTAAAAGGCGGCAAAAGCATTGTTACCTCCAACCCCAACTCTGGCCTATACACTCCCAACCCATACGTCACCCCCACCATCTGCCCATACCTCACCACCATCCCCTCCGTCTCGACCGACAATATCGACGGCCGCAGCACCGCATACTTCGTGTCAAGGTACGGCGGGTCAAACCCCTCAATACTCAGCTCCGTCGGATACCTCGCCTCGCGGGTGAAATTATACGTCGGGTGGGGATTCGACCCGCCAACCACGACCCGCCCGTCCGAAACCAAAACCGCAGACGAATGATACATTCTCGGAATCCCACTCGGACCCAACACCACAAACCTCCGGGTCGGGTCGGGCTCCACGACCCGATACAAAACCGGGTTCATAACCGGGTTATCCGCATTTTCCCACCCAGCAGTCCCATTTCCCGCCCCATTCACAATTAAAACATCCCCTGTAGGCAACATGACCATATCTGGCATGACACGTGGCATGGGCATCTTCTCCATTGTCCACTGCGGGTCAGGACTAGTAATTACCATACGCCCGCACGCCCTAGATGCTGCCACGTACACACCCCTCTCATTCGCCAAATCGAACGACTGCGGTTTCGCCCCGCCGCAAACCAAGATTTCAAGATTTTCACCCTCAGTAATTGGTAAAAGAGCTGATGATCCCGTAGAAGGGTAATTATGCTTGTCACCTGATGGTATTACAGGATATTGACGTACCACTTTCCCATGCACGTAGTCAAGCTCAACTGACTTATTATTAGCAAAGATAAAAAGGTTGTTATTCGGCATAAGGTACAAGAAAGGGTAAAGATTATTCTCTTTGTTTCTACCATCCCACGTGTCAACCAAGAACTTAAGCCGAAATTTTTAAATCTGGTTAGTGGGAAAGAATTCGTAGTTGAAGGACCCGCGTCCTCCAACTACGATAATGTGCCCGTCTGGGAGGATGTGATTGGACGCGTACCATCTACGTGCGGCTAGGGAGGTACTACGTAGTTCCTCCCAGTCGCACGTAGTGGTACTAGTACTAGGGTCCGTGCATGGGGTGAAAGTGCGGATTACGCGCTCCCCTTGCGCGTACCCGCCAGTTTGGATTAACTTTCCTGTGGGGTCCACTGACCCGGATGAGCACCACGTGTCGGTTAGGATGGTCAAAGGTCGGAAAGTGTTGGAATTGATGTCGTAGAGGACTGAGTGGGCCGTACAGTCTGGTATAAAGTCGTTATTTTTCTGGTAGTTGTTGTTGTTGTTATTGCTGTTGTAGTAACGGCATTTTGAGTTTGTTGGGAGGGAAAGGTTAGAAGGGCCGAAGTCCGTACGGTCGAAGATGATGATCTTGTCGTTGTAGAGGAGTTGCATGTGCATGGCGGAAATGCCTATGCTTTGTTGGAGTAGGGTCCACCGCCCGAGAGGGATGGTGGGGCCCGTGGTGGTGTAGGGCGTTTCGGTCGAGAGGAAGTTGTCGTCGTTGTCGGAGATGATGGCGAAGTCAGGGAGTTGAGGGAGCGGGGGTGATTGAGAGTTTGTTTGGAGGATGAGGAGGAAGAAAAGAATCAAGAAAGATGAGTTCTTGAGTTGTGTAGCCATTTAGGTTTGGTGTGAAGTGTTTTGTGTAAGGAGGGTTTTAGGATATGTAAGTGAAATATAAGGGTTTAGTAACGATATGAGATGATAAAAGCCACGGGATTCTTGGTTTGTTAGTTTGTTTGTTATGCTCAGATTATCCGTGATAATAGTGTTTTGGTCCCTCTCTATTTGTCTCTTCTTTGGCGGTGTTAATTGGTTTGTATCAGTACTAGTAGTGAGTCTATTCTTATAACTGCTGTTAATGGGAAGAAAATTGAGAATGATGATGCAAAGTATGGGGTGTTTGAGTACTACTAGTGTATTGAAAAGTGGTGGTTGGGGCGGTTGGTATATAAGTTCATCTGAGTTTCTGACAAGGACAGTGTGACATGGTTGCACGGGTGCACCATGCCACCACAAACGATGGGGAGATTTAAGGCACTGTCATGATCACTATAGTCTGTAACTAGCTTACTTAATATAGACATGTACCTGGGGGACTTCACATGTCAGGGGCATTGATTTTGATTTCATTACTCTTACTCCTAGACCAACTTGTGTTTTGTGGAGCTGCACGCACTTATTCACTGACGCATATAAATGTGTATGTTAGGAATGTATTAATTGACCTTAAGTATCGGAGCTGAGTAACCATTTGAATTGTAATGTAAAATCTATAATTTGACATTGGCACATTAACAAACTGTCAAATATGTGAATCTTACTCATTTCTGATCAGTTAGATATATTGTTGTGAATGTGGAAGTTGTTGTTGAAATGAATGTTTGAATCGTATAGTCTAGAGATGGAATTACAGAAGACATTGGATACTGTAATGACTTCAAAACTTCAAAAATAACAATAGCGTATTCCATTCGATCTGTTCCTCTAAACCAAAGAAGAAAGTAAAGACAGATGGATGGAGAAAGACAGGGTGAGAGCTTAGGACTGTGAAGTGTTGTAATGATCATGCACTTGTGTCTCTCAAAGTGTCCAACAACATAAACTGTGATGCTCATATAGGAGGAGAAGCCTCTTTGTTTCTACCTGAACTAGGCCTTGCTGTATAACTTATCTATGACCAAGCCTAGACCAAACATCACGAAGAAGTTACAAATTTCAACCTCTTAATTCTAGTTCTCTGGCAATTTTTTTGCAATTTCGTTGGGATGAATAAAATGAAAAAATAAAATATGTAGATTAATGGAGAACTGGTCATTTCTTGATTAAAATACAAAATCATTAGCAGGCTGCAGATTAGTTGTAAGGCCGTCCAGTCCTCTGACTCATCTCAATGTGTGCTATTTGCTGTACAACTTTGCCTAAAATCTCCATGAACTATCTCTCGTCTCCAAATTTATTCTACAATATCACCACATACCTACTTTCCTTAACATGTACTTACATTCATGATGTATAGTTTATAAAAAAGCTTATCTAAGTAATTTCTTGTACAAGTATCTGATATCTGTTTAAGAATCACTGTTGATCTAGATTGTGCACCAGTATCTGAATGTCTGTCATCTTCAAGTAATGTTTTTGCTGTGAGTTCTCAAAATCAGAGCTCCAAAAGAGTTTCATCTGCATATAGCGTTAATATAATCAAAGAAACTGAACGCTGAACTAGCTAATGGAAACATGTCATCACAAGACAAACATTATATTCATAATTCATTACAAGACAGACAAGATATTTATTCATTGAGACATAAAAAGGATTTCTGATAACAGACATACAGTATATGGTAGTATGGTACAGTGATCAGATAATTGGGATGCTTAAACTAGCTCTTCACTTTTCTTTTCTTCTGTCGATAGTTTGGGGTCCATTTTCATCGAACTGGTTATTCAGTCTTTGGTAGATTCTTTTGACGAATGAACTGAAGAAATCCAACCATCTTAGCAAGTGGTGGAGTAGCATCTTGCACTTCAGGAACTTCACTCAGTGCTTTAACACATGATACCAATAGAGGGTACCTTTCAAGGGTGAAAATCTTAACCCCGAAAACTTCTTCAGCAGCTTCATAGACCCCATAGAAGGAATACAAGACTATATCCAAGTATCCAGGAGTCACTTCCTTGAAAGATGGCACACCATGAGGGTATACTTCCTTCAATCCCTCTTCTACCAAATCCAGCTTCTCCAGCCACTCATCGATGGCTTTCTTTCGCGCTTCTTCATCTGCTATGAGCGTCTTGTGCATCACTTCCAGTACCTGCTCATGTCATACACAGATCATTCATTCATTTCTTACTTATCTTTGAGGCTAGTCTTAGCATTTAGATGTTCTCTCTAAAAAAATTAAATAAAGAAGCATGACATCAGATGCAAATGATGGGAAGGTATTTCAATCATGGATAGCAGGATAGAGCTCGTAATAACAGTTCTGTTTTGTCTATAGAGAGGAGAGGGATTCCCTTACCGGACGGAAAGAGGCAGCCCAGAAGCGATGTTTGGCCCTGAGGTAGGGATCCTTGGGTAGGAGAGGTAGGGAGTCACCCCAGACCTCATCAATATATTCAAGGATGATCAAGGACTCAACAATTGGTCGTCCATTGTGTACTAGAACTGGAACATCTTTATGCACCGGATTGTATTTGAGGAGTGACTCACTTTTGTTAGAAAGATCTTCTTCTATGTACTCGAAATCGATGCCCTTGAATTTAAGGGCGAGTTTCACTCTCATAGCATAAGGACTCGACCACGATCCGTGCAACTTCACTGAGCTTTCTTCTCCCATAACTTGTATTTAATCTTTCTGACTCAAAGAAAGGTGTATGAGTAAATTGCCTTTACATGATCATCCTAGAAGCTGTATATAATATGCTTCAATGCTGTCTTTTGCCATACCTATACTGGTCAGAGGTCAAAGTTGTCCGTCCATATTAAACTATCTGCCAGAGTAGAGTTGACTAAGTGTTCTAGAATCTGAAAATATCTTAAGGTCGTCCTGTGTCCCCGGTAAGGATTAGGGGCAGGTTCTAAATAGTGCTGACTTTTTGTAACACTCTTATTGGCAGATTTGCTGCTGCAGTTGGAGTTCATACTGTAGCATATTCCATGTCCACTTCAATTGTCAGCATAATTGAGGATAGATTCATTCATTATCTTTATAATTCTTGCTGACTGAGTCTGAGGTTATTCAATGCTTACAATAGGTGTGATGTCATTAATTTTGTCTTAACATGATTTTGTTTTCTGTAAATTGAGTTTGGTGTGGTGCACATAACTCTGGGCCTCTGGGGTTCCCTTTCTAATGAGCATTCCTGAGATCTGAACTAATGTGTTAGGCATTATGAAAACTTAGCCAAGATTCCAGCAGTTTCTTAGTTGCGTTTTTAAAGTACATTACAAGGGAAGCAAATATAGGTTTTTTCTTAACCTTGTTCAAGTAACTCTGCATGTTAGACCTGCTCTATTAATAGCGACCAATACCTAGGTTACTCGGACACAGGGATCCGGTGTGGGTACAACACTGGTATGGATACCGGATTCCTCAAATTACAAAATTGAGGATTTGCCTGACTCGAGTCAAAGGATACGGCAACTGGAGTCGATAATACATAGTGAAATCTCCAGCATTCTAGGACTTGCAAACCAGAGCCTATGTAGGCATGAAGCGCAACTTATTTCAGATAATAGTAAGCGAGAATCTTAGACAAAAGAGCATAGGTAGATGGACAATGGTTTAACTCTAGGAACACGGGGCCAGAGACTCCCTAAAGGCAAATCTGAATATGAATCTCAAGTAGCAAATCTGTACACCAGGGACACAAGTGCCAAAAAGAATACCAAAAATGACTGAGCTGACAGAGATAATGGAGAAATTTAGAAGATAATACATTTCTAGATAGATGGCCACTAGATAAATGCAAGAAAGTTCTCAAAAACTAGTTAGGATAAAAGTGCACAAATCAGTAATTCAAACACATCAAGTAACTCGTGACTAAATTAAACTCAAACATGGCATCAGGTTCTACTGAGTTAAAAGTCCATATCCACAAAGGCACTTGCACATCATAAGGTTCACAGTATTGTTGGTTAACTCTATGACTCTATGAGTCACCGTATCTAGAGATTATCTCTAAGGAAGGAAAGTACTAAGGGATGGGATGACAAAATTATACATAATTAACAAGAGATACTAGTTAAAGCTAAGCAGCAAAAGTAATAAGCATAAGCTTCATGAATGACCAAGAAGGGACCAGGAATGCCTGCTTCGCAAAGACTTTACCTGTCATTACATAATACATACTCAGGGGCTTCTAAGATATGACAGATTTTTCTGCTTTGTTGGTCAATAAAACAGAATACCTTTTAAAATTGCAAGCTGCTAAAGATATAATAAGAGGTGGAGCAAATTAATCTGTTTACGAAGTATAATTTAAGTGTCTTGACAGCAACCTCCAAAGCAACTTCCTTTGGTCTGCCTTGCCAACTCGACAATAACATCTGATTTTAACACCTGCGCAATGTAGGAAACTTGTGGGTTATAACAGTTCATTGAGCCATAGCTTATCAAAAGGTCTTCAATGGAAACAGAATGTCATGTAATAGTGTAATACCATCAGAGGTGAGACTTTCAACATAGTCAAACAAACCCACTACTAGTGCAACCAAGTATGTGGACCTCATCGGCGTCTCCTCAAAAGTAATTAAACTGTCTTAAAGAAGCCGCATTGTTTTCTTCAATTACAGGCATATTCAAGAGTGCAACAAGATCAGATAGAAATTCCAGCACTATCTTGGAATTGAATGTATAGCCTGGACTGAGAAGATAACCTAGTCAGATGATGATCCAACTCTGGGAGCCAATTATCAACACAAACACCTACTCAACAATAATTGATGTGTGCTTCTAAGATTAACCATGCATTTCTTGTATACCGTTAAGATTGAGAAAGTATATGAACATTTCCATCTGTGTAAGTGTACATAGTTGATTGCATCTGCTTCATTTCCTAAATAGCAGAGTAATTTGCTTTGTTATGTCTATTAGCTATGTCGTGCAACTGAATAGAAGACCTGTTTCAATGTTTCTTGAAAAGGTGGAAATCATCCGAGTATGAGAACTCATCTTGCATGGCTAGACATACGAGTAGTGTGTAATTACGTATGCGCTGGGATTCACAAAAGCAGCTAAAGAACCAAACATCAAAAGCAATATACATATTTCAACTTCTTATTTCCAGCTTTCTGACAATTTTGTACAATTTTGATAGTAAGAAAAAAATGATATAAAAATGTCCTTATGAGTTGTTATCTAGGCTATCCTCACGCCTATAATGCAATGGTGATTGCGCGGACTCTAACATGCTCTACTCCTGTAACGCAATGGAGATTACAAAGACTCAAACATAAATACAATCATCGGAATGCAGCACTTGAGCAAGAAGCAAGATTGGTGAATGTTTCAATCACGTAGACGATCCAGCACCCATCGTTGCACTCCTTACTGCAATTTTTGCTGCAGCTACAACACCAAGCTGCCTCAGTTCGGCCGGGTTCAGCGTCTGTCCATCTTGGTACGAACAATCTTCTTCCATGTGAACCTCAATGATATAAGCTATCTGCAGAAATTCCAGAGACAGGAGTGAAGGAGTGTGAATATACATGGGTCTGCAGGCTACCCATTGAAGTAATGAGGGTGACCAAATTGTCCTACGGATAAAGGGCTTAAATACACATCCACAGTAAAGAAGCGTGAGAGGCAAAGAGAACTACGGAGTAATTCTTTTCTTTAAGAGCAAACCAGTTTTTCTACAAGAGAGTGAGAGGCTGAGAGCGATATCTCTTTTCTTCAAGAACAAAACCAGTTTTCTACAAGAAGAGCTTATTCTCAATACACAGCCTGACATATTTAAGCAGAAGCAGCACCAATGGTACATCTTATTGGAGACAAATCCACATTCTCAGGAACCTCTCAAGACAGTAGGTTACATAATAGACCCAACTTCCTGGGGAAAAGATCAATGATTCATGACAAATGATGAATGAAAGTGGTATCAGGGAAACAAACTTATAATGATTAGAGTTGATGACAGGAGGAACTACAATTATGACAACAAAAGATTACAAGCATCACTAAAAAGAGCATGCAAGACCCATTCCACAAACTAGACCAGCTTATAAAACAATTACCCAAACCTAGATACCAAATTACACCAAGCATGAAACTGTAGCGAGGAGGCTGCAAGGTTTTCACTCTCTCAAACATTCAAGAGGCATAGTGTCCCATTTCCATTGCTTAAATGATACCTTCAACATACAACTGACTAAAGGTATAAAAATTAATCTCCCACAGTGACTGAAAAATTGCTTGAACTGTTGACCTCCACAAACAATCAAATTACTCTGCAAAAATTCATCTTTCATCTCAAAGTGACTAAATCTCAACAAGGTTCAACTATTACAAACTGAAAGAAAAGAGCTTGAGCTTCTCAACTATAATTCTGTCTTACCTTTCCAGAAGCATTTCGTATGGGAGATATATGTAGCCAGTCCCAAAATGAAGTCATGTCCTTTCTGAAAGTCAGGTAGCCCATGAGATGCTTATTATACTTAAAGATCCTAGAGAAGATGTCTACCAAGCAAACAACAGTAACCTGTAATCTAGGCTTCGAACTTTGCAAGGTTTGCCACTTTGGATGCACTCATTGATCTGCACAAATGTAAACAGAACAATGTTCTTCTGAGATTTATACCATAAAAGAAAAGGGGTACTACTAACATTATGACTGAAAGACATTATACACTAAAGTGAATACAGTAATCTTGTTGGTGAGGGAAAAGCTGGTCCTAAGAGTAAGTACCTGCAACAATGTTGAAGTATCTGTATCACAGCCACTTAGAAATCTGTGCCGACGGCCCAATACTTCATGCCGGGTGTAGCCTACAGATATAATTAGATTATGTACTTTGTACTTGGGCTGACAAAAAGCTGAGACACTTCATAACCTGACCTTATGATAAACACAAAGACTACCATATCCAACAAGGTACACACTTTGATTGAGCTTATAATTAAAAGGACACATGGAAGAATTACAAAGACAAATAAATATAAAAAACTACTACATAGGAAAGGCACCTGACAAAAAAGATTTAATTTCAGGGCAGATGAAAAAGTTTTTTGAACAGCTATTTTTTAGTTTCCATTTATTTCACCCACTGATAATGCCTTGATATATGACTGTTAACGCTGAAGGGAAGATTGATTTCAGTCTTCCACCAGTTTAGTTCCCAAAGATCTAATTTTCAGGTGGCTAAACTTGTTCTCATCTGCCCAGAAATAGGACAATGCTAAAGTACCCTTATATTTGGTCAGTAATCCCTTCATGATGTAAACAGACCATCGTATTTTCATATCCACACTCAAAACCAAAAGGGAAGATACTAATTCTGTTATTCATATAGTCATATAAAAGGCAGAGCAGGAAAACATGACTACTGATTCTGTTATTTCAACCACTATAAAAAGATACATTACAGCAATCAATTACTGAGAGCTGGACAACAAAAGGGAACCTCTACGCACCAGTGAGTCTGAAGAATGCATCGCTTGCATAAACAATAGGCAGGCTGGGTAAGTGTGGATCAATTCTGGAAGCCATTGAAAAATTTAAAACCAATTAACAATCTAGCCCAAAGATAGGACTTTTAGGGCGAAATAACAACATACGAAATTGAAAAACTCACAACACAAAGCTTTGTTTGATTCTACCAAGAGATGTTAGTAAGGCAGAATCAAGAAGGCCGAGCCCCTCCACACTGCATTTCCTGCCAGAAACAGATTTGCCTCGTAATGCACTGTACTGAGTTAGCACAGACAAAATATTGTAAATAGCAGTTGTAGCTTTTTGCTTTTCAAGCTCACTTGTCTCACATAATTCCTCAACTTCTACTCCTGTCAAATAGAATGCAGCACCTTAGAAACTTAAAATCTGATAATGGTGGGCATATGCGAACCAGTTGTCTGCTGGCCAGCAATGCTCGATGCAGACTAGACCACAGCACCAAAGCTATTTTCCAACGAAACACAAATAACACCACAAACAATCTCAAACAACATGCCAAAGTCCAAACATTGCAATAAGTAGGGTAATGTCATGGCTTTGGAAGGGAGGAGATTCTCAAGGAGATAAGACGAAGACTTCGGATGAATAGCACAAAAGAAGACCGTCATGTTTCAATCCAAGTAAGAATGTCGACAGAAATGATTCACAGTTTCACAAAAAATTGCCCCCCCCCCCCCCTCCCAAGATTTATAGATAGAAGAATCTCAATGGATTACTAGGACTTCATACACCAACTTGGCAGCCAAATGCGCACAAACAGGTGAGACTCGGAGCTTTGAAAATATAGATGAGTAACTGCACTTCACTAACAGGACAAGAAAAGGCAATTTCAGAAAAATGCCTAATCAAGTGTAAGATGCATTCAAGCTTTTTCCACATAGTGATCCTATAAATCAATAACAAGCAGTAAGCACAGCAATAGAAAAAATTTATGTTGCGGTTAGGCATACCTTCATCCATATCCAACTCCGAATCCAAAGGCAAACAATGACTCAATTCTCTCATAGAATCAAAGCATACCTCCCTCCTACAAGACCTCGGCAAAATCTCACTCTGCTTAATCCCACCTTCACAAAAACAAAATTCACTTCCTCCATGCCCGCTCCTTGACCGCATTGGCTTCCTCAAAATGGGGACTTGGACAGCAACAAAATGGATTGCCCTTCCATCCTCCTCACTGAAAACAGGACACATATGAAACAACATCCGAAACGCAGTCCCATCTTTCCGATAATTCAACAAACTGACTTCAATTTCCCTTTCTTGGCGAATTGCCTCGCGAATTTCCATCACAGTTCTCCTACAAGTCCCTTTCCCCTGGAACATCTTTCCATTTCTCCCCACCACCTCATTCTTAGCATAACCAAACATTTTCAAGCAACCCCGGCTCGCAAACACGATTGGATGACCAGTTATACAAGGATCAGTTATAAGGAAATTATGTGGCAGTTCATCTAGAGCTTCATAAACCCAATTCGAGTAACGGCCATTTACAGATTGTTCAAGTAGTCCCTGGTGCGATTCCATGGTCCTCCCTCAATTCTTATGGTCAAGCAACAACCCAACATTATCAGCCAACTTTATGCAAGCAATACCAGCTACTTCTGTTCAAAAGTAGCTCTCATCACTTATAAGCAACAAAACAAAACACCATAAATAAGATCACAAATTTTAAGAAAAGTTCCGTCTATTTTTATGATAAAAGTACACGAGCTTCCCCCAAGCTAAACCAACTCAAGCAACCTGCGCCCAAGTCAAATAAGAGATTTATTATCTTTGTTGAGCCAGCATGGTTCCGTTTACTTTTATGATAAAAACAACCTGCGCCCAAGTAAAAAAAGAGATGTATTATCTTTGTTGGGCCAGCATGGTTCCGTTTACTTTTATGATAAAAAGACGATATCTCATTACCATAAATTATAACTTTTTTTTATTTGTTTTGGTTTCGAAAGGAGTGTACAAAGACGCAGATAAGAATCGGAACCCCAAGTTATCGCATAGGGACTATACTTCTAACCACTAGAGCAACTCTGTAGTAAATTATATAAGCAAATGAGAAGAAAAAGAAGAAAAGGAGCATACCTGGTTTGTTTTGGTGGGTGTGTTTAGGATGTGAACAAGCTTCGCTGTAAGTAGAAGTCCAACACAACACAACACACGTGGACAAGAAACTGAAATATCTTTTGCAAATTTGTGATTCTTTTTTTTAGACCAGGCAAATTTGTGATTCTTAGCCAATATTCCTTTCTACTTAAATTGGTATAAGTGAAATGAGTAAAATAAATTGAACTGAACATAATTGAATTAAATTAAATGAAACTGAACTTAATCGACTTTGACTTAACGTAATGTTACGTATACTACTATTATTACTTAGTACTAATCATGAGCTCAAGACTCAAGGGGTTAAAGCTAACCAGCTAGTCCTGGGAGAGACTGTCTACTTTTATTATAAAAGTAGACCAAGTCATGCTGGCCCAATAAAGGCATATAAATCTACAACTAATTTGTAGGGAGCTTAAGAGAATTTACCTAATAAAGAGTTGGTTTACTTTTATAATAAAAGTAGACGGTGTTCTCTAATAATTTGTGAAAGCTGATTTATCATAATCATGAGATCGGCGGTTAGATTTTTATCAGTGACTTTGTGCGCACATATATAATAATAATAAGAATAAGAATAAGTAATATTATAATTATAATTATTATTAAATTAGTTGAATTGATATTAAATAAATTAATTAATGTAAACTTTAAACTAACTCAACTGAACCATTGGTCACCACTTAGAAGAAAAACCATACTAAGTCAGAATCTTGTACAGTAGTACTTATCAGCAAATTTTGTCACCTAGACAAGACTACAAGAGAGGTACCAACTAGTGAAGAACAAAACTTTAGTAGACGAAAAAGAATACTCCACATGTAGGAATTAAAAACGAAAACAAGGGCCCTCGCAAAAATTTGTTTTGGTTCATAAAATGGTACGTAGTAGTGTAGTAGTACTGTAATTGATCATATGTGAATTTGTGGAATATGTGATGCAGCACTGGGGGAGGAAATAATTGTGGACCAATTTATTGTACTTGTAGGACGTGGAGTAGATAATGACGAGCTTTGTGGATTACGCTGATGTCGGTCTGAGTAGGCACTAGGCACTGCAAACGGGAAATTTTTTGTGGAACCACCAAATGAACTATGAATTTATGAAAAAAATCTCCAATAGATGAATTAGAAAATTGTGTATAAGATCGTTAATTGTGTATAAGATCATTAATTCTGTATAAAATTTGTATTTTTTGTCATTTCTGGTGGTTTGTTAGAAGGGAAATAAGTTGTATCATTGTCAATATGTATAACCCATACATTTGTATTAAGCCGCCGCACCTAAAAATTGGGTGCGGCAACTATTTTAGACAGTTTTTGTCCATTATTAGATACAAAAATGTCTATTTTAGACAAGTTTATTCAGAGACACTATTTTTGATAGACACGCATGCGCCTATTCCATACACTTTTTGTGTTATTTTAGACACAAAAATATTTATTCCAAACTGTTTTTAATATTAGGAGACACAGAGGTACTTATTCCCCTATTCCAGACACATTCTTGTCCTTTCCAAACACATAATTACTTATCTTAGACACATTTTTGTCATTCTCATACACATAATTGCCTATTCTATACACATGTTTGTTCTTTTCAGACACATCATTGTTTATCCCAAACACAATTTTCGTTAATCCCAGACTGATAATTGCTTATTCTAGACACTGTCGCACCTAATTTTTGTGTGCGGCAGCCGGACAGAAATTCTCCCCTATGTATTTTTTTTTTTTTTTTGAGGTATATGAGAAACGCATGTCCTAATTAAATTGCGTAGTAATCATCCCTGACAATCGCACTCTTGATGAATCATTAGCTAGGTAGTATTTGAGAACTTGACTACTGGAGGAGGGGTGTGCTCCAATCATTGGTTGTCGATCCAGACTGCAACTGATTTAGCTTCCATGTAGCTAGAGTAATGATCACTTGTCACTCCGCTTGAGCATTTATTAGACGATAGCAATCAATAACATGTTTGTTGTACTCGTATCCAACGCCATCATTGATCATAAGCTTAACACTGGCTTTATTGTCCATGTCAACTATGACACTTCGAAAACCTAAATCCCAAGCATACGATAAACCTCTAGCGAGGATAAGAAGTTTTGCGCACATAGATGTGCAGTAGCCAAAGTTCGCTTGAAAAGTTTTAAGAAACGACCATTCACTATCTCACACAACTCCTCTATTTCACGCCATGCCAAGGTTTTCCACAAGGAGTACCATATATGTACAAAAGCAACCAAGTCTTGAGGAGGGAGAACTCGGCCACCAAATCAAGACTTGCTTGCTTTTGAGTATCAAAACATGCACTCTTAAAGTCCACTTTATCAATTGCAATCTTAATTTCTTCAAACTTGCGATGGGTGAAAAGGGAGGAATCGTGGGGGACTTCTCTTGGTCTGCCAAAGACCTCACAGCTTCGCCATCTCGATCCATATCCACCATAGAGTTGTGATGAACTTGAGGGGCGGCCTATCTTCCTAATAAGAGGGTGTCTTGAGAGAAGTGTTATTGACCAGCCACTCTTATTGAGTGCACATGCAAATAGAGGGGAGTTCTATATGCCTCCAAGATGAGTCTAAACTTCTCTAGATTGAGGACAATCATGTACAATATGTAGTATGTAGTAGTCTTTCAACTGGATTCTTGCACCTATTACAACTAGGGTCATATGATAAGTGCATGCAGACTCTGTATGTATAATTGTGATTTAACACCTATCAAGTTACACATTTACAAGCGCTAACACGAGGTGTCGAGAAGAGGAGTGATCAAATTCGAGCCTTATACATAAAGGAAACCAAGCTGCTTGCTGCTTTCAAAATAACCAAAAAAAAAAGGGCAGAATATTTTTAGCTCTTTCGAATTCATTTCTCAATAACATCAAGAATTTCTTTCTTCTAAACTTAAATACTGCTCAATTGTCAACACCTACAAGTTTCAAAGGAAAACCTTACATAACCTTTGTCGTTAAGATCCCCAAATACTTACATCAACCCAACCACTACTACAAACCCCAATTATGGACCACTTTTGGTATTTTGGAGAGATGAAAACAAGGTGATCTTCGAAGGAACCACAAGAGCTTGAGAAAAGTTTCTTGGAGTGATAAAAAAAAGGTGATCTTTGAAGGAACTAGTGTAAATCCCCTGGACATGCTAGCATATGTGGGCTTGTGACAACCTATTGGTTACTATGCAAAAGCCTCAAGAGCTTGGGAAAGTTGTGAGTTCTCCTTGGAATTGCAAGGCTTGTGTTTGTGCTCAGAGATGCCGCTTGGAAAGCATGTTTGTGTGTGGTGTAGCAAGGCATGGAAGAGCTAGATCCAAGAGTAGTAAAGACCAAAGATGTACTATATGGGATGTACTTGGCATCTAATCATGGTTCTATCAATATCGTAATGGAAACACATTGCCAAGGCTAGGAAAATGCGATCAATGATCGAAAAGTTGGACATAATATTTCCATCTTATTGTTGAAGGCATTTTTGGCGTTAGCCAAAGCTTTTCTTGTACTTCTTTCGAGTTTATAAGTAGATCGACCATAAAAGTAGCCCGTTGTATGAATCATTACTGACCTTGAGCTATAAGTAGTAGGAATTGGTTTGATGCTCCACCGCCTGGTCTCGAGAACACTAAGTGTCCTATGCCTTAATAAATCAGTAATATTAGTCTTGAGAAGTATCATAATATTCTCGACATGATATATTATCGATTTTTTTGAATCATAGAATTTTATTAAATAAAGACAAAACTTGATTTATTTTATTTTAATTTTTTTCCCCTTTTGAAACATGTCTAAAGTTGGCTATAATGGAACATGGCCATAATCACATATTCACATTCATATCATTTAATTGTGCATGATTGCAAACCCAATCCAACGGTCCACAACCAACGAGATCGTAATCCAACGGTACAACTCAGATCTCTCCACAACTCTCCCTCATTTCCCCCCAATTCAATCCCAATCAAATCAAATCAAATCCAATCCAATCAAACCCTAAAAACCCCCAAATTCAATCCCCAATCAAAATCACAAAATTCCACCAAAATGATCAACTAATCAAAACAATCTCCAATACCCACCTCATTAATCTCACTCAATTCCAAAAAAACCCAAATTCATGATCTAATTCTTATTGATTGATCATACATTTCCTTAATTGTTCCGCGGTGCGAAAATACGATCAAATTAATAGTGAACTTTGTCGAAAGACGATGAATTTCCTGCTGCGGCAAAGCCAAGCGGCCGCAGCAGCATCAACACCGCCGCCAGGACCACCATCATCATCAGCCTCTTCGGCGTCAGCTGCTTCGCTTTTTAGGACCCCCTCGAAAGGCGTTACGACGTTGGAGGGGCTGATCGCGGCCGGGGAGAAGAGCCCGTCATTGGATTCTTCCTTCTCTAGTATTGTTAAAAATCATAATGCTGGTGGTGGTAATAGTGGTAGTAATAAGGATTCCCTTTGCGGCGAAAATGGGAATAATTTGATCATGAATGGGAGTATTTCCAGCCAGAATTTGACCCCCCTTCCGGATAAACACGTCGATGTTAACGAGGATCAAGGCTGGATCACCATCCCTTTCAGTACGTTTCCGTAATTTGTTGTCTTGGCGGTGTTAGTTATAGCGTAGCTGGTAAAGTTGTCGGAAATGTGGGTTGAATTACTGAATTTTGATTGTTTTGGTGATCGCGGGCACTGAAATTTAATTGTTTCCGTAATTTGTTATCTTGGCGATGTTAGTTATAGCGTAGCTGGTAAAGTTGTGGGAAATGTGGGTTGAATTAACGAATTTTGATTATTTTGGTGATCGCGGGCAATAAAATGTATATATGTTTCCGTAAGTTTAGATGGCTGAAATTGTTATTTTGGCGAGCTTAGAGTATTGTAGATGTTGGTAATAGTGTAGCTGGTAAAGTTGTTGAAAATGTGGGTTGAATTACTGAATTTTGATTATTTTGTTGATCGCGGATGATGAAATATATATGCTCCTGTAAAGATATGTTCTCCTAGTGTTTTATGGCTTAATGGTCCGTAATTTTTTGTTATCTTGGCGGTGTTAGT
>CAAKMY010044487.1:5308-21126 GCA_901111285.1 Corrigiola litoralis | reverse complement strand
CCCCCCGCGGCTCCAATGTACCAAAAAAAAAAACATACCAAACTACTAATGATTTAGCTGCATTTCATACAATCATACATACAACTAGACAAGAAATGCACCAAATAAAAAGCTCATCAAACTACCAAATTCAATATATCATTATATCAAACTCAATCAAATAAAAGGTAGAAAAGGTACCTCCGCATGGGGTTGTCCAGCTTTAGGATGAAACCCTTGACCAACAATCACACCATCCTTAACAATAACACAACCAACCATAGGATTAGGACTAGTGCACCCCATTGCATTCCTTGCCAACTCCGATGCTTTCCTCATGTAATATCCATCATCATCATCATCATCATCATCATCATCATCATCATCATCATCATCATCATCATCATCATGTTTTTCTTCACTGCTCTCCAAGCTATGACACCTCACCAAAGGACCACCATTTTTGAAACCAAGACATTCCCCAGGTACCCTTTTGGCCACACTCCAATACCCAAGATTGAATTTTTGATTAGAAACATGAACTAGTTTTGTCAAAGTAGCAAGCTTTTTGTGTGAGTTACTACAATAGCCAAAAGTGGAAGAATAAGATATGGTGATTGAGTTTGAAAGAGCTGCAAGATTCATGGTTAAGTGTACGTAATGTAAGAATAAAGAGTGTATTTCAAAAAAAAGAAAAAGAAATGATAAAGAGTAGTGAGAGTTGACCAGAGAAATAGACCTCAGTGGGCTGGCCGTCGTACTGGCTTCTGCCAAATATGCTCTGGTCTAGTAATTGTACGAGTGGCTTCTACCAAAAAAGAGTTTTCTATCCAAGATAAGAACTAATACAAATGGTTGGGGTTAACATATGTAATATGTTAGTCATCAAAATAGGGGGTCAATTTTTTTTTGGGGACTTTTTTTTTTGGTATGAAGGAAAGGAAAACAACAAACAAACGAAACTAAACGCTTCTTCAAGGACCCTTTTTTTTTTATTTGTGACTTTATGCGCTCATTTTTGATAAAAAAAATAAAAAAAAAAGTTATCAAGCCGTGGTCGAGGTGGCAATTGGGAGTTTGGTTTTGTTACGTATCAGGTTAATTTGGATTAGTTCGATACTCTTTTGGATTGTACAGGATCATAATAAAAATCAATTTGGGTCAAATATTATTGGTTTTCTAAAATTAAAAGAAAAATAAAAAAATAATGTGAGGGAGTGGGTGCTAAAATGGTAACACTACTCAATATTGGAAAAAGGGAAGAGTTAGTGTCTGAGCCCGGGTTCGAACCGGGGACCTCTAGTGTGTGAGACTAGCGTGATAACCGACTACACCACCCAGACTTGAATGTTCCGTTATAACAAATGTAGTTAAATAACAGAAAACGAAAGAGCAATGACAATAAAATAAAGAGAGCGCAAGAGGCAAAAGAAAGAAATTAAAATTGAAAAAGGTCCCCTAAAACTGAAATTAAATTCCCCCAAATTCAAATCCCTAACAACAAACTCACACTGAACACTGACACCAAGTAAGTAAGTAGGAGAGAGAGAGAGAGAGTGTGTGTGGGACCCACCGAATCCAATGGCGACTCAGGTGAGACCCGGTGAGTCAACTCGCTCCACCGCTGACGTGGCAGAGGAGGAGGAGGAGGAAGAAAATGAGGAAACGGAGAAGGTTGAGGAGGAAGTAAGGGAAATGGCGGAGAGAGTGAAGAGATACAGATCTAGTATGCCCCACCACCTCTCGTCTACTATGTCTTCCATCCTCGCTGCCCAACGCCCCCGTCTTTCTCTCTCCGGTGACGTGGCAGCTCCCTCTTCCGGGCCCCACCTCCCCACAGGTGGTCCCTTCTCCCTTTCTTTCATTTCCGCAATATCTTTCTTAATCTTTACTCTTGCTGTTTTTATTTTGTGGCCATTTTTTATTTTATTAATTCTTTAGAATTGTGTATCTTTAATATTAATGAGCTGTTTGTATTTATAATTAAGTATCATGGTTGACAGAAAGATTTAAATTTTTGCGAATTTGGTTTCGTGCCGTTCTTGGAGGTCAAAATGTGAGTTCAGAATGACAAAGGATGGAACATGTCTAAAGTGTGATTATCGTGGATTTGCGGTGAAAGAGCGAGGGAGCGAGTGGAGGACGGATAGGTTGTTGAGATATTGCATTGTGCTTTCGCAGCTAGTCTTGGGAGAGAACGTCTACTTTTATTATAAAAGTAGACCAAGCCATGCTGGCCCAATGAAGACATATAATTCGCCAACTAATTTGGGCTTGTGGGAGGTTAAGAAAATTTACCTAGTAAAGAGTTGGTCTACTTTCATAATTAAAGTAGACGGTCTTCTCTAATAATTTGTGGTGCTTTCAGGCCGTTCTTTGATTGAGGTGATGGCAAGGGAGTGGATATGTGAGGTGAAGAGAAAGACAAGTATTTTGGGGGGTCAATGACGAGAAATTCGGTTGTCATCGTGGTTTCCTGGCATTTTTCGCCGTGGGGGAGGAGGGAGATGAGGGCAGGGGGTTGATTGGTGCACTTTTGTATAAGTAGGTGTTTTCGTTGTGTTTCGTGCTGTTCTTGAAGGTGAAAGTGAGAGTCGAGAACAAGAAGGGATGGATTAATGGATTTGTCTAAGGTGTTGTCATTGTGGGTTTGCGGCATTGCTGGAGGTGAAAGAGCATTAAGGGGTAGATGATTCTTTCTACTTTATTGATTGTATAGGTTGTTTGATAATTGGTAATTACTTTAGGGAGTGGTATTGGATAGAGGGTAGATTTTGTAGTGTTGATGGTGTTCCTGAACAAGATTTGGGTCATTATGGTAGTTTCATGGCGTTAAACTTTGTGAAAGAGTGAATGCAAAAGGAAAGAGACAATGTGGATTGGATTGATGGTGTTGTCAGTGTGGTTTTCTGGGATTAATGGGATTATTTGATGTGCTGGGGAGATTCAAAGTAGTACCAACAGAATTTGACGCTGTATATCTTTCGACACTCTTCGTAGAAATTACTTCTTTAGATTCTTTGGTAAATGGAAACAAATCAAGGGAATGGTCTTGAATATTAATGGCTTGCATGATAGTGAAGGTGATACTAATCGACCATTGGCAATCAGTCGTTGTTTGTTCATTTTGGTTACCCTTCAATACCTTCCATCATTATTAGTAGAAAACAAGAAAATTTTACACTAGACATACAACCTGAGTTCGTAGGATTCACTTCGTAGTCTATATTTGAAAACCAAATATAACAGGTAAAGATTTATCGGCATTGGTGGTCTTGCTGAAATAAGATTTCAGGTTGTCCTTGTGTTGGATGAGTAAGAGGAAGATGAGATGGGATGTCTTAATTGAGTTGTGTAATTTGTTGTGACGTGGCGATTTCAGTCACATGGGATGTTGAAACTAGTTGATGTGGTAGAAAGATTGAAAGTGAGAACAGGGAATGTATATGAGGTTTTTGTTTTTAAGGTGTAATAATTGCTTGTTGAAATGGCTGTATAGGTTGTTTGTTAGAGAAGTAATTATAGGTGAAGAACTTGAGGAAACATAATGAGATGTTAGAGAAGTAATTATAGGTCAAATTTCTGTGATATTAGATAAATTACCTTAGTAGTCCCCGACCCCGCATCACTGAATCTTTTGATTTTGAGTGCCAGAGTTACACAGCCAACTTTCTTAGTACCTAGAGCTGGATGTAATGCACCTCTACAGCTTTACTCTTATAAATTTCTAAGCATATAGTTGTCAGAAACAGTTTTGGATTAATTAACTAGGTTGAGTTGCTTAGCAATATGTTCTTCTTTACTGGTTGCCTATTTTTGCTCATTTTATTGAACGTCAACCTCCCTTTTGTGTTATACAGGCGCAGGATCTACCTCTGGTAATTCAAGTACAGTGTTAGCAGCTGATGATGGTGAAAAAACTGCTGATGAAGTTAAGTTGCTTAGAGATAAGATTTCTAGTAATATTGAGGCAATGCCAAAAGTTTTAAAAAGGATGAAAGAATGCATTTCTAGAATTGACAAACTTGTTTCTTCTAATGAAACTATTCAGCCTGTTTTTAAGAGGAAAAAAAGTTGATATAGGATATGTTCCATTTAGTTGATCGTTTGTTGGCAAAGATTGTTGTGAGTAGAAAATATTATTTTTGTACAATGATTTCATGACACTAGGTGGTAGTGTGATTCACTGACGGGAGCTGTATAACACAATTGTATCTCCACTGTGTAATCTAGTCGCTAGCTAGTCCAATTCATTTGAAATAGGGATCTTCTGTAAATTGAGTGTGTTGAAGATCCCAAGCGGCAGTTATTGATTATTCTGTGTGTCTCTCTGTTTCTCTTATCATCACCTTGTTGATTTTACCCTCTTATAAGTATGTCTATTGGAGTGAGCAATCGATTCTGGCAAAGTATGCTGCAAAAGTGAGCTGTAACACTATAAGCTGCTGCCATATAATATGTTAATCTTGGCATTTTCCTGCTGATGATTCTGCCGCTGAATGATTCAACTTGCGATTGTCGTCAGAGCACAAATGCAGTGTACATGGGGAATGAAGGTTGGCTAAATTTTTCTAGTGATTAGTCCTGTATCTAACTTGTCGTTGTTTGGCTAATGAATGAACCTTTTGCTTGCTACTATGAGTCCACTCTCCTCTCTTTAGATTTTTTTTTTTTTTTTTGCAAAGGATGTCAGAAGACTTCGTAAGTGACACACACCACCACAACAAACCAACATGATGCCTACAAAATTTTGAGCTGCATACGGAATTATGCGCGATACTTTTTACATATCCCTTTTCCAATCTCAATGGATCTGAATAGATCACAGCTTACGAGTGGCAATCAACTTACAGCTGTATCACCAAGGCAAGGGATAACATTTCATTATCTTGCATCTCTTGCTTTGGCAAAAGAGTATAAAGAAGTTAACAGTTTCAGGTGAATTGACCTGTCTGTCATGCAGAAAAATATGGGTCTTCCAGTTTTTATAGACTCGACTCAAACTAGTCAATGCTGAGGAACAAGGTCATCAAATGCCTACATCTTCATTACGAGGAGTCCGAGGAATTGACATAAAAATTAATATATTGCGAGTTTGTGATAGCTACTACTACTCTCAAGGGAGAAACAAAGATGCAGAGCTAAAAGATAACGGTAACTGGAATATGTTGCAGCAAATAATGGGACTTCAGTTTCCAGTAAGCTCAGAAATTATCAATGTTGTATTATAGTACAATGTAGAAGCCAATACTTCCTGAGGGCTACAAATGCCCTTTGTTTTCTATAGAGACGTACAGACAAATGTAAGAATACACATTCTACTACAATACAACAAAAGGATTTATATTGATACACATTTACAGCTGATCACATCAATGTCAAGGGAAAAAATGGGTATAGACGAGCTCGCTATCACTCCATCAGCACTACCAACACTGTCAACATCCACAACAACTCCGCTAAGCCCTTTGCCAATGATGAAGATACTTCTTCCAATAGCTATCATTTGGCAAGGAGGTCTTGTAAGGCGGTCAGAAAGCCTACAAACAGTAACCCATTTCCTACAGTCCTGCCGCCACATAGTCAACTTGGTTCCAAGACTCTGGTCTAACACATAGAGGGAATCATCCAAAACAATCGCAGGCCCCCGCCACCCAAAAGCCATGTCAGAGTCTGCTTCTTGCCATTTGCCACTTAACGGATCAAAAACGGCTACATCAGGAGCTTTTAGTGAACCACGAGCTCTTACGTAAACTTTCCCATCTATCACTACTGAATCCTCTGCATCCAGAAAGATGTTGCTGTCTGAATAAGATTCCCAGGTATGCGTGCGAGGATCATAAGTGTCCCATGAATGAAAATCAATTGCCTTCAAACCATATCCACCTATCGCATATATTTTCCCATCCATGGCTTCACAACCAAAATAGCACCTGCAAGAATAGCAGCCGTGAGCAAGTTCCTTCTACAGGTATCATGTGGATTTACACCACGTTGGCAAGACATGAAAACAGCCCAGGAGTATATGCAACAGCATTCAGGATAAGATCGTGAGGCAGGAATCAGAATGCAAGCCTAAGTTAGTCAGAGCATGTCAGAGGCCATCAGTACTAGTTTGTTGAGCATCTAATAGCGACCAAGAAAATGACATTATTTCCAGTTCACTTCCATGCAAGTAATTTAACAGGAATTCCAAATCCATGAGAAAATCAGTTCAATGACAAAATGTGTAGCAGAAAGTAAAAAAATACCAACAGAACAAGTAAAACATGACATGTAGGGATGTCAGCTATGACACAAACCCTCTGCAATTGAGTAACTTAGTCAGAGAATATTACATAGCCGAAGAAAAGGGGGTACCTGGAGGTTGGCATTGAAGCTGCTTCACTCCAAGTATTTGATGAGATATCATAGCAATAAACTTCATTTGTAGCATCCAGACACCAACCACAGCCCCCCAACAAGTACAACTTACTATCTTTAGCTTCAAAGCCCATCCCCTTTCTCTTCATGCAGCAAGGCGGGAGCCCTAGGATGGACTTCCAAGAACCCTGCCTAGCAAAGCTAGGATCCAACACATAGCAGGATACTTGATCATTAGTCTTGTTTTCGCACAAAGCATATATCCAAGTTTCTGCTAAATTATGTTTTTGGCGATAATTCCGCCACTCTTCACTACACACCAAGTCCCTCCACCTCTTGGAAACACTTTTTAGAACTGCATGGTACTTCCTAGGAACCCTAGCCAAGCAAAATAATGCAATGTCATCCGGAAGTCCGTTTATCAATGGCAAATGGCTAAATTCCAGCTTGTTGTTCTCGCTCAAACCGCTTGTCGAAATGTCCATGATCTTATTGGCAGACTATCTTCCTACACAAACCAAATCCTATATTATGTCAACTTATAGTTTTCTATATCCAACAACAACGACCGATAACTACATTCCAAATAAGCTAACTAGCTATTCGCGAATTCTTGTATGAGACGGTCTCATAATCCAAAAATAAATCCATAAACCCTTCACAATAAAACTTGCTTCTAAATCAAGGAAGCCATAGTTGTTACTTCTGATGAATTTATACAATGAGACCGTCTCATACGAAACTTACGGCTATATACCAATCAAGATATGTGTCTTGAGCAAATGGGCAATTAATTAAAGCACATGTTCATGATCTATCCTACAATATCAACAAATTAAAGCTGATTACATAACATTCAGATCAATTATAACCAATGCCCATTATTCAATCAAACTTAATTTCATCAGCTGACCCAAAAAAGATTGAAATTAGAACAAAACACTAATCTGATGATTACCCAATTGCACATAAACATCAACTAAATATATTATACAGTTAATTCGGTTAAAAAGATCAGAAATTTATAGGGATCAATAAGCAAACTGTATAAATAATGAGAAGAAATAAATTGAGGGTAATAATACTTACAGTGGAGAAAATGGAATAATGTGATCCAAGGGCTTTGAGAGAGAGATGGGTAGGTTGCAAAACTAAGAAGCAAAGCATCTGCGCATGGTTTTTTCCCCCTCCTTTCAAAGTATGAAAAAGAATTTACATTTGGAATTGTCATATATAAAACAATTAGAAAAGACGGTTTATTTTTAAGATTAAAGTAGACGGGGTCAAGTTTCCTACAAACCTAAATTAAACTGTTTATTGAAATTAAACTTTTTTTTTTTTAATTTCTGATCCCTAATAATTAATGGTATGTTACGAGATTGTTAGGGTCGAGTCATTTTTCTACATGTAATACCCCTTTAAAATATAAAGTGAGTGTATTGTTTGATTCAAAAGCATAAACATTTATTTTACTTTGTTAATGGCCTCTAACATATATAGGTCTATCATTTCTCACTTTGATTCAAGACATTACTTAGATGAATGACATTTGTTTTAATTGTCTTTTGATCAGAAAAGAAATCACATTTGTATCCACAATGGATTACCAATTCGTGTTTTTCGAAAAAAGAAAAGAAAAAAATTGTTGATGTCAAAGGCTTATCAAAGGAAAGAATTCAGATTTTGAATCCTATTATTTTTGTCTAAATTTTATGGATTAGTTAATGGGGTGGTTTAGTTTACTATATTGCTAAAATTATTAATTTTTCGGTTTTTTATTTCAATTTTTTTCTGGTGAAACCCTAATTGAAAGTCACTTTCCAAATTCTCATTTCAAAAAAAAAAAAAGAAAAAAAAAGAGTCACTTCCCGATTCCCACTCCCTTAGACTCTCAGTTATCTGGCTGACCCGATTTGCTCTTAAGCGCTATTGTTTAGTCCTTCGAGATACTCCAAATGTTTGAGACACTCGTTACATTACGTTAGCATAGGTGTAGGGAGATGCAATCATCTCCATCAACCTGCCATGTAAAGACAGTAACTACCTTCAGAAATAGGCCTAACATCATTAGGAGCTTCCGACTGATACTCATTCCAAGAGTGCCACTACTCAGTCTTGTTTTACGACTAGACTAGATTTCAGATTTTGCTTCTTGCACATCACACCCCCAAGTCAAAGATACACCAATTTCATGAGCAGCATTGATATTTGCTGTCAATTCTCGACGAAGAGTTGGCGGCTTGTCCTTTGTGTCACCCTCATCTCCATTGGCCATTGACAACTAAATATATACAAGTGGCCCAAGAAAACATCTTGGTGAAGCTCAAGTGAGATACCAATATCTTTGTACACAAAAAACTTCATTACTATACATCAAATGGAGTTGATTCTTTGGAATTTTTATCAAAAAGGGGTGGGGAGGGGGAGGAGGTAGTGATCAAGTTATCATGTGATTCTATAATACAACAGAATATCTATTAAAATAGCAGCTACCATAACTCTACCATCACAGATCTTACAGTACTAATCTGAATACGATTTCAGTCGGCTCATCTATCATGGATCTTTGCAAGAAAAAAATGCTGCAGAGTCACACTGTCACTTTTCTGGTCCATCTTATGAGCTTATCTTCACAATGAATGGAGCTTGTGGGCAAGGTGATAAAAGTACACTCTCATGGTATTGAAATCAGTATTTAGACCTGATAGCTGTACCTGGTGTTCTAGCCACCCTGAGTAGACCCTCTTGAACCAGTGTTACAACAAGCTGACAACAAACAGATACATTTTATTTTATATTAAAAGCAGAACAAGAACTTTCGAGATGTTATGGTGAGATGTTGAGTGAAAATACCTCTCCATTCTGATTGAACATTTGACCTGAAACTAAGCCACGTCCATCATAAGCAGATGGGCTTACCATCTGCATCATAAGATGCATAAGCATATGTATAAACCCACAAGTCAGATGTACATTACAAAAGTAAATGCTCTTTCATCTCTTACCACGAATAATAACCAATCATCAGCTTTTACAGGTCTATGGAACCACATCCTGACAAGACACCATGCAGAAGCATTAATATATTACTTGTTCAGGTTTCAAATAGCAGGAATACTCGACCACCTTAGTGTCAGACAAAAAACTCAGACAAACAAAACTAAAAGCATGAGTGACCATGATTAATACGACCAGACCGATGAATAGAGGGTGGCATATCTTCTTGATAACATATCCTGACACCCAGGAAGGTGCACATGAGGCTAAGCAGTTAAGGAGAGTTTACAGACTTATTCACCAAAAGTAAGTTTTCCATTTGAGATTGATGGACAATCTAATTTACACAGACATCTCGCTGTAATTCTGGATTGGTCCCAAAATGTCTATAACAGAGGTACCAAGTTGCTGCAGGCAATCTCTTGTTGGTTGCCTGGGCATAAACAGGTACAGAAGGATCATATAGAGTCCATGGAGAGTAGTAGTTCACTCCATTATTCATTAGTAGGTTCACATGAAATATTACATGTTAATTTACCCAATTCCATTGGCAGCCACAACCTCGACCAAAATAAAAGTATGGTTCAGGAAATACAAACTATCAGATTTATTTAGGAACAAACAGAAATGTATTTGGTACTCCCTCTAAATTACTCATTTCCCCACGTGTTTTTTCACACTTGTCGAGTTCATATTTTGACAACTAATAACTCACAAACAAATTATAAAAATTTACAAATCTATAATTGTTAGATGCATGTTAAAAAATAATTTTATGTAAGTATTTTTATAAATATTTTTTTGATTATATATCTTGGGTTATTGGTTACAAAAGTATAGTTTCAAATAGTATAAAAAAGTAGATGTGGGGAATTCGGTGATTCGGAGGTAGTATTTTATTGAAATGTGTTTGGTATGGCCCAAACTGTCCATCACCATACTATATCTATTCAAACACAAAGTTGTATAATCAGTGATGAAAAGCACATTTAGTGCTGCTAAATTAGCATAAAACAACCGACACATAGGTTACATATTTTAGAGAAACAAATATACAGCCAAAACTTTTACAAAGAGCCAGATACTCACGTATGATTCAAACTCAGCACACTAATCTTCAGACCCCTTTTACGGTGAGGGTTCGAAGTCACTTCAATAAACAACAGATCTGAAGCATAAGCCACCACACATCTGCACGACAAATGAACATCCGAGGCAATATAAGCATGAGAAGCAACAATGTATGACAACAAAATTAGATGACATGTACTACTTGGAGAACAAGCAGTAAACAAAAAATTATTCTGCCTTTGCACAGTAACTTAAGTGGTCACAATCACAAGGGCCAAAATTTGGCCTGCCCTATCATGACTGCATGGAGCAACTACAACTGCATAGTATTTTCATCAGTCAGTCAAAGTCTTAAAATAGAGTACATGGCTCACTTAATCATGCTACTAACAGATGGTATATGGCACATTGTCAAAAACTTCAATAATACATGCCCACCATGCATCTGAATGCTTAGTGTCAAATCTCAAAAGCAAGAATGTGTCTTACCTGAAGCTATAGGCCAAGGAGTGACTAGGGCCGGTTTCAGAATGGCAGATTGGAGCTAGAACTCGCAAAAGCTTCTAGCCATCTATTTTTGTACCCTAATTTTTTAACCTTCTGGGTTACCATTACACAACCACCAATTACCACAGGTCTGACGTCCAATTCCTTGTGAAAACAACTAACCACAAACCACTAATTTGAAAGATTCATCAAAACACCAAATAGTTATTCTACTACCAATCAACTTAACCATTTCTTAACTGAGGAGTTAATTTACAAACACTTTCCTTTATCAGCCCAGCTTCGACTAGTACGAAGAGATACTGAGGGGTAATCATTCAGCAGTCAACAGCATTAGAGGGGCAGATTGGGGTGGGGTAATGATTGAAAAATTATACACACAAGTATACAAGTGCCAAAAGTAGTTAGATTGAAGTGCTTGAAAGAACTTGAATGTCATACCTATGCAAAGCTTGATCATCTGATAATTTTCCTTTGGCCCTGAACCAATACCTTAAGCTGCAACAAAAATAAAATAAAATTGAGTAATACATTCACAAAAGTAATAGGACAGTAAGTTTATCACCTAAATGCAATTACGTAGAATGTTAAGAGGAAAGAAATATAACCTTGCAGGGGATTTAGTCTGATTAGTGGAGGAGCTGGGATCACAAAACCGTATCTCTATAGGCCAATCGTCATGTTCGGCCATGGCGACCTTGTTCCGGTAGGACCTGCAGCCAAAGGGGGAAAACCCCATGTTTTGAGATCCAGTCCACATAAATTACATAATCATCACCAAGATTCATTCATGCCAGCCAAAGGTTTTGAGAGGGAGGATGTGGGGGGGGGGGGGGGGGGCAAGAATGTGAGAGGAAGATCTACATACCTTGGAAGCCTGGGATCTATAATACGCCTTTCACGTAGCTCTTCTAGTGATAATAACTAAGGTGAAGGGAAATGCAGACATCAGTGTATTGACCCCTTAGGAATGTGCTAGAACAATGAAAGCTTATACACAATTACAAACCTTATCAGGAGCTGGCACTGACGGCATAACTGCTTCCTGGTGTTCAAACCCCTTTTCTTCTTTCTGCAGAATTAAAATATTCAGCTAGTGTCTTATGCTTAGTAAAAACTCTCCACTACATTTACTCAAACAGCCACTTAAGAACAGTGTTGAAGGTTCTCTACATGCCAGCTATCAGAGAACATAACAGCTTTAGTTCCCTAACACGTAATAGTTACTTGCAAAACTAGCCACTCAAGACCAATGTACCATGACTACAGGTCTAAAGCTACTTCTACTGGAGACTCTTCAACGTCAAAAATCATATTTTAAAACATATACTTTCTCCAATTTCTGTGAGATAAGTGCCTCATGTATTCATGGCTAGACAACTTCGAGAATCTGATCTGACAGGTTCACATAAGAACAAAAAATTGTAGACTCGCTAGCTCATTGGGGGGATGGGGCACAAGTCAAATTATCTTGGCTTGGAAAGAGAAAGAAGAAACCCAAGATACAGCAACGAAGTGGTTAGGGTCCTACCTACAAGTACAAAAGCCCTTTAAACTGTTCTCCAAATCTAAAGTTCAAACTAAATGACCTTTACGATAAGTGAACCACAGCAGTGACATGTTCAATGTGATAATAAAGAGGTATATGGACAATTAGTCATTCATAAATTAAATGTTCATGATAAGGAGCACATGAGTACAAACAGACAACAGTTAAATTCATAAGAAATCGCACATGTATCAAGTTGAGTCTCAGACAGTGACAATAACAGTATCCTTCAAAATTTACGTGAAGCAAGAAATATCGGTGAAAATGACAAGAGCAGGCTCTAAACAATAGATTATATGACAAGTATAGAATGATAGATCAATAGGCCAAAGGCAAATTACTTGGAATGACGCAAGCAATGTGAATATGACAATTCCCTTTTGTATTGCATCTACTCTTCTGCTTGCAAAGCTTTTCCCATCACGAAGGCGATACACTTCATATATAATGGGAACTGCAAGCAACGAAGGAAATTTAATCCAAATCTAACGAGAAAAGCAGAGTAAGAAAAAAAGATTCCAAATTAAGAGAATCAAACAAATCATAAAAAGTATCAATCATAATGGCACCACAACTATCAACACTAAGATCTAAACAGACCAAAACCCTACGGGTATATAAGATCCAAGTTTTAGTAGGCAAAGCTACACCACTACCATTCAACATTAACCAATTTGAAGGCTACATTGAGATGCCGAATAGACTAACCAGACACAAATGTAATCATTTTGAACATGCGATGAATAACAATTCCACGAAGGAAGAATTACAGGGATGAAGGGTATTAAGAATGGGGAGAGAACACCGCACCACAACCACATTAAATGGCTTTTGGGTTAACCACTATCACAATATCCCCTCTTAATGGCCACAATTAGGCCGAGAAGCTCGCCTTTATCCTCCAACCACTGTTCCAGCGGTCACAAACAGAGTTTTTATGCAAATAATGTGAAACTTCTTTTGTTGTTTGCATAAGAAAGCATTTCTAAAAAGACCACGACTACCTTTACCCCAAAAGCTCAAAGAAATGTACTCACTATCATAATCCCCTACAAGAAGAAAATAAGCCTGCAGATGATGAACAATTTTCAGGCAATCAATAGTTTTTGATGCTGCAGCCAGTGCCTGCATAGTGACAAATGTAAACGTTAGTGAACAATTTTCAGGCAATCCACAGTTTTTGATGCTGCCAATGCCTCTATAGAAACAAATCTAAACGTTAGTTATTAAGTGCTGAAGTTGATAATGATGTTCTATCTTAATTTACAATATTGTGGAGCTTTCACTTTCATACGAACATTAGGTTATCTGGAATTAGTTGTGATTTTCAATAAATTTTACAGAGATATCCAAAATACTCAACAGTTAGATTTCCTTTTGTACAGAAAGGAACTCATAGGCCAGGCAGTAACATATATAATTGTGAGGCATTCCAGATCAACTTAACAGTAACCAACACCAAAACAAATTCGGTAATAGTCTTCAACCCTTTTTGTTTGTGGGGGGTGGGGGCGTAAGGGAAAGGGTGGAATGTGTACAGGAGAAAGAGGGGGAGATAGGATAAATATGCTCAGAGACACGGTATCACGCTAATGTGTAAAGCTCCCACCAAAACATAGTGTGTGCACAGCACACCAAGTATTCACAACCCTAACACCCACTTTTGAGGATAAGTTGTTCCAGGACCCGACCTAAGTCCTAAGGGTTGCAATGGGGTAACCATACTGTTACTGACAATTTCTTACTGGCAAACATACAGAAAACGACATCTTTCAAAACAAAAGGTGCTGAAAACTCCATGAGAAAAAATCATAAAAAGGGCAGGGATGGTCACTACAAGCTCCGGGAGCTATTCTTTTCATTGCCAATTGGTTTCGGTAGAAATTCCTCTGGGCTTGTATGATGACCCAACCCTCTTCTTCCTAACTGAGTAAATCAAAGTTGATTTACCGTAAGCACATCCGGAGTAAACATGGAAGAAAATGTTACCTGGCCAATAAACTGTCCTCCAAAAACCTTTCCAAACTTTGGAGCATCTGGCAAGGTAATGCCTTTAAATATGTTGACCTGTGAGGGATGTCAAATGGATTAACTAAGTAGGCAGCATGTTACACATAACCCAATAGATTTTAACATAGGATAACCCAGCATGGAACCACATAAACTGACACACTTGATGAATTGACACAGTGGATATGTAAGATAAAACTACAAACAAAATCTATTTCTGCCAATAATTTAAACCCTTTTAATATCATATAGATCATCTATAAAGATGGATACAACCTTACTGTCAGTATTAAGGAATAGGCTTCCCCTTTCAGAAATTCTCAGACATGCGATTTTAGCATACTCATGATTTCTGATTAAAGAAAATGACATCTAATTCTTAATTTCAAACCACCAGTTCACCAAAAAAGATGCAAGCATAGAGAAAAGAGAACTGTGTAGTTTGCAAATTCAGAGTTGTACGTATCAGTATGTTAAAAACAGACCAAAAGATAACATGTACTCCTTTTTTGGTAGTTAGCAAGTCCTTAAACACATACTACTAGTCATGCATTCTCTTTCAGAAGCAATCTCCACTTTATCTCGAAGTTCCATAATTTAAGATCTTCCATTTCTCCAGATACAGTAGATAGCACGACAGAATTTTGAAAAGGCGATAAAACACCTTATAATAGGTTAAAAAAACTAAGCAGAAGTCAAAAACAAGCGTCAGTTTCCGCTATAATAGTCTTGGCCCTGAAAACGAAATTACTGTAGACCGACCATGCATTATAAAACTGAAAATGTACTGATAAGAATAAATAACAATACCTAATGAAACGCCCCCCCCCCCCCATCAAATGTAGTCACGTACCCCAATGGACTTTACTACGAAATTCTCTTTTGCGTTCTGATCTGCTATTCATCAATGACACTACTGGAAGTAAACAGGTTCCTAATTGACTGAATTTGCAAGGAACTTTCATGAAAAGCTTCCAGTAAAAATGACACCTAATATTCAGAAACACATTGACACCTGTTTCACTCACATGCAACACCCACTAATTCACCCCAGTTCCACCCATAACCTATGTAGAAAATTGAAGCTTCACATTACGACAGTTACAAATCTCTGACATTGTTAAGTAACTAAGGGCTAATGCAAAAACTAAACCTATGGATACATAAGACAAAAAAAATGTAGCCTACTTAAGGAGATACTTGCATAGCTTTGAAGGGACACATGAATAGTTAACGGTACATTAATAGAAAACAGAATGGCGTAACAAATTCAAAGTAGAAAACACCGTGATTGATCCAAGTAGACATACTTCAATCGGATCCAAGTGTAATATGCTTTCCA
>CAAKMY010044486.1:0-10327 GCA_901111285.1 Corrigiola litoralis | reverse complement strand
GGGGAACTACTACTTCTAGTTCTAGTCTACCTACATTGCTCCCTTTTTTGCACTGTGCAACAAGAAGTATTAAAAAGGCTCATTGGATTTTATTAAATAGAATTTTTATTATTGTGGTGCTGGTACATCATACATAACTTCCCTTATTCAATGATTTTTGGTAAGCTTTAATGCAACTGAGATTAAAAAAACTGCAGGGGAGTTGTTAATATTACAACTTCTATCACTTATTTCAAAACTGTCAAACTGCTTGGCCATACCTTTTCTGTTCCTGAACTGTTGAGCTTGTGTAGCATTGTCAAGCTAGCTGTGAGGTTTTATTATCATTTTATAGCCTGAAGTATGCTTGTCAGTTGACATAATGTTATGCATTGTCATGGTGATGTTATTGGTTTTTCTTGCAGGTGGGCCGCAGCTTCTGGTGAGATTTCTCTTAATGGAATGATTCTCCCTGCAGCCCTGTACTTTTGGCAAATTCCTCATTTTATGGCCCTTGCATACTTGTGCCGCGATGATTATGCTGCAGGAGGGTATGTGAACTTAGATATTGCACTGCTCATTTGAATGCTTGCTGAAGTGTTATTCATAAAGCTGTGTAGATCATTCTATCAGTATCTGAAATAGAACATTGTTGACTTGTTGCCAACTTGTGATGAAAAGTTGTAATAAGATCCATTTTGGCTTTCACTTGTCTGGGGGACATTCAGTAGTTGTTATTATCTCTCTCTGCTTTCACCCCACATAAAAGGAAAAAGCAGCGGAGAAGCTATATTTGATTTATTTATTCATTCGAGTTTTGTGGATTTGGCTCTCCACAAGAGGCTGACAGGCTTTATACTGTGGAATCCTTCTTATGTTTTGAAGGGGTAGGATTATGACGTATAAGCTGTATCTTGTTTTGCGACATTTTGCCTATCTAAGTGGACGATAGACTTTCAAAGAGCACTGCGTGCACTGGTTGAGGCCTTGATATATTGGTACCTGTGGTGGGATAGATTTGAATCTGATTATGTCATTTGCTGATGGACTTCGTCGCTATCTCTTTTCATTTAATATTTGGCTATTTATTGAGGGAATGATAGTTTAGTTTGTGAGTAAAGTTATATGGGAAACTCCATTTATATGTCTTATGGTAACGGATGTCCACCTCAAGTTATATGTTTATGCACTGTGATTTTCGTTACAAATCACTCTCACTTTCGAAGGTTGTCATACATGAGACTGGACATGAAAGAGAATCATAGCATACTAGTGGACTTTCCAACTAATATTGTGAATCAATTTCCTAAAGATTTCCCTTATTGTAAACCTATGCGTATGTGCCGTGAATGTCACCGTCTCTTTATGCTTGAAACAGTCAACTTGTATTGAAGTAATTGCTGGTATCAGTCACTAGAAGGTTTCATTATCCCATCATGACTAGGTTTGCATGGACCTAGTGAGATTCTTTCAGGATGAAAAAGGGTAGATAAATGTGTTCCTGTCTCACTGATATGCCATCTTAACTGGGGTTATCACAACTGTAGAAGTCAGTTTGCCTCTCGTTATGATCGCCAGAACTGGTGATTTTATGGTTATACCATTTGTGTGTTTGGAACTGGGAAAATGTTGAATGAACGGTTGGCTTTGTTGTAAGAGTGTTACTGATGTTTTCCCTTGTATTTGCAGGTATAAGATGATCTCTCTCACTGATTTATCTGGTAAAAGGACTGCATTAGTTGCTCTAAGGAACTGCCTATATCTGATTCCATTGGGTTACTTGGCTTATCAATGTGAGTTAGTTTTAGATATTCTTGTTGAATCTAGATATCTGCCATGCCATCTCTGTTGCGGAGAAAGCATTTTTCTTGAGATAACTGAATTTTTTTTAGTCTTTTTTGTCGACTTATTGAGAAAATTTCCTCGTTTTGTAGGGGGCTTAACCTCTGGATGGTTCTGTCTTGAGTCGTCATTGTTTACCTTAGCAATTAGTGCCACAGCAGTCTCCTTCTACTTTAAAAGAACGAAGAAGAACGCCAGGAGAATGTTCCTTGCCAGCCTTCTCTATCTTCCAGTATTTATGTCAGGGCTGATGTTTCACCGTTTGTATGATGAGTGGCAAAGCTGTTTGGAGGATGATTCAGCGCAAAAAACTATTCCATCATCAAGGTTTTTGGAAGGTAACGGTGATACTGATAGGCAAAAGCTGGTACAAAAACATGCCATTGCTACACAACGGCGACCGCCTGTAGCATATGCTTCTGTTGCACCGTTTCCTTTCTTGCCTGCTCCCACGTATGTCCATTGCTAGTGCGGAGTTCTCAAATCATATAATACTGTTTCCCCTTTTTGGTCTCTCCATTTGATTGCGGCATTTCTCCTATCTGCCAGAGGTAATAAAAGCCGAGGGGCTATTTTGCATTACTTGCAAGCTTGCAAGGTTTCGGTGATATGATGTTCATGATTGTGTACCTTTCTTTTCTTAACCAAGAGTTACCTGTGTAATGTATATTCTCAATATAGAGTAATCCAGTTGACTGACTTGCCATTTCGAGAGCATGAGTGGTTTATACGTAACGGTAATTAGTATCAGCCCTACTCTTGCTTAAACTCTCTAGTTTTAAAGCCTTATGTCTGCTTTCCTTTATAATGCGAGAAGTCTTATATACACTTTTACTAGATTTTGTAGCACATCGAACGAGCCATTTTGATTTATTCTACTACCTTTCAAAATCAATTGTGTACAAAACTCAAGCTATTGTAATAGGATCTTGCGTTTGTATACCCTTTCTCACCCTTGCCAAAGTTTACATTCAAGCTGACTACAACATTTTGTTGTATTTAATATTGCATAATCAGGCATTGAGTCGGAATTCCAGGAGTTCTTTAATTGGAACGAGCTATTGGGAAAGTTAAATGCTTTCTAGAATGCCAGGCAGTATTTCAAAAGACAGCATATGCGGAAATAAAAAGAGAGGCTTGGAACGTACTTCATATGCATATCATTCATATCGTAAATGGGCAAATTTTTCGTGCTATATTTGGAGATTGTACTCGCTAAAGTCTCTTTTCCATACCTAACTAGTCTTTGGCCCCGTGAAATTCACGGGGTTGTTTCATGATATCTTTTTTAGTGAACATTTTTTATACTTCTAAATTATATGTGTTATAATATTCTTTTTGATATTTTTCGTTTCTTATGTCATTTTTCGAGAAGAATATATATAGTCTTATTCCATTAACTTATTGTAATCATTAAATGTGTACTAACTGATAGGGAGTTAAGCATTTTAATTATAAAGGATGTAAAAATTTAATGAAAAACTATGTTATATAATGACATGGCGAAATCCTGTGAAAGATGACATGGCACTATATCGTGGCAAGAACGCCTTTTAACAATATTGTATAGATGTAAACAGGTCTAAATCTGTAACCGCTATTTGACTGTTATTTAAGGTGTGTTTGATAAAACTGACTAAAAAGGTATCCGAAATATGAAAAGGTACCTGAAATTTGATCAGGTGACTAAATTCTTTTTCAGGTTCCTTAAGTAACTTATTATTTCAGTCGCTTTAAATACAATTCAGGTTGTGTTACCAAACAACCTTAAAACTTAAGGTGACTCAAATTTTGGTTTAGTCAAATAAAGTGACTGAAATGACTTGCCAAACACACCCTTAGTTGACCAACTCAAACATTTGTAACTCTTCCATGTATATAATTGACGTTGATGACGACATGTCAACTAGTCAGGATGATGTAGATTTATACCCAATCTTTGCTGAAATGGAAAGCTTAGTTAGTTTATTTATGGTCTAAAAGGAGCACACAAAGTGACATATGAGAATGGGTCTTTAATATCATGATTGGGTAAATAAGCTCTAATCACTCTATCCCTCGTCCTCATATTCTGCTTAATTTATTGGTAAAGATTTAAATAGTGTCACACATATACATTAAATACCCATAAGTTGTATAAAAAGAAAGCCATCACGATAAGCATGAGTTCGTTTGATGTATTACGCACCAAAAGATGAATGTTTTATTTAAATTATGATATTGTAGCTCAACACAAAAAAAACTTGAATGATAACCATACTTTTATAGTGATGATCAAAGTGAGATTTTCATTCTCATATAACAAGATAGAATTATATAATCATAATTAATTTTGACATGACCACACACAAAACATTCGTTCGTACAAGATTGATCATATTTCGGACATATGAAATGATAATTGAACTAAACAAGAATGACATAATTCTAGTCTTTTGTTTAATCTAGATATCAATTCACAAAGAGATTGTATATATGATCACACACAAAAAAATCGTTTGTACAACATTGATCATATTTGGGACATATGAAATGATAATTGAACTATACAAGAATTACATAATTCTAGTCTTTTGTTTAATCTAGATATCAAATCACACAAGATTGTAAACATGATTTTAAAGCATTAAGGTTATGGTAGTCTCATATAGATGTCTTAGTAGAGGCCACTTATATAATTTGTAAAACGTGTACATGACCTCTAAGTAACACCGCTAACGATAAAGCTTATAATATCACACATAAAGATGATTTCGATAAGACAGACTACCTATATTAGGAAATATACTAGTGCATTTGTTGTTACACTAATTGACGAGCTAAAAGTCGTCTGTTGTCCAAAATAATCCTAATCCTAATACAAATATGTAGTAAGGAAGTAGGGATCGAATCCACAAAGAAAAGGGGAGCAATTTATGAGTTGTGTGCAACAAAATAATCACCTAGAAGCTAAGTGATTTAGTAACCAAAAGAAGTATCTATGAGTTTCGAGTAATTAAGTAATCGAACTAAACAATAGTATAAATAAATGATGTAAATCATGTTAAAGGAAAAATGACAAAATTCTAGAGAGTGAGACTCTCTCCCTTCTCTCTAAAAATAGTAAGAAATTTCATAAGAGGAAAGGAGGTAGTTTATCTGATCTCGTGTCTCACGCAAGCCTTCCTCCCATGGCTAAAACCCGACGTCAACCTGTAAAACCCCGACCGGCCCCTCAACCAACATCATCTTCTCCCCCTCCAAATGATGGTTCTTCTGATACCCTAAACTATGAAACTGGCCCTTATTGTGAGTTACCATCTCATACCTGGATGGACGAGCTCGACAAACCTAGCTCTGTTACATTTGGTGATTTCTTGGGAGATTTTCCACGATATTCTCAGATGGTATACCCCGTTAACCCTATATTGTTGTTAGTGAAGGAAATTCTGCTGTTACTAATGAGTTAGTACATGATATGGTTCATGAAAAGGCTACTTCATAATGGAATAATAAGGTTACCAAGAAAATTAGAACGAGCATGCAAATGGATTTAATTGAATCTGACCCTCAATCTGATGAGGTTGTTTTTTCTGATATTAAGGAGGGACTGTCTTACTGGGAACACACTGTCGTTAATTCTGCAGTTGGTACTCAAATTTCTCTGAAGACATTGGAATTGTGGTGCTCGACCTCAAATTTTGTACTACAAAAAGGGTTGGATTTATGCTCAATTTGCATATTAGGAGGATAAGGATGTTGCTTTAGGGGGAGGTCCTTGGCTAATGGGTGGAATTAATCTTAGGAAAAATTAACGCCAATAATCCGAATTTACGGAGGTCTTCCACTGATAATCCCAACTTTGGGTAATCCCAGTATAATCCGTACTTTGGGTCATTTTTCACAAGAATGATCCCTTTGACCCCGAACCTAAAACCCTAACCTATTTTTGACCCAAACCACCATTTCATCTTTCTCCTCCCTCACCCACCTCTTCATCACCCTCATTCTCCTCCTTTCACCACCACCCAGACAAATTTGCTCCCACTACTCACCCCCTCCTCTTAACCACCATGTTCATCATCCTCACCATAACCAAAACCCGTAAACCTCAAATCCCCAGAAAATCCCATAACCCATAAAACTCTCTCAAAAACCAGGAGGAAGAAGGTGTGCCAATTTCCTCCCTTGCTTTCGAGTGGCGAAATGGCTTTGCCACAAGGTCCATCATCAACACCTTAGTATCAATTCTCCACCACCATCGGACACCCCCCTCCCCCCCTTATATTTGTCAAAGGGGAAGGTGTTCGAGCGAGGGCTTATTGTGAGTGGGGGTGAGGGTGAGGTTGGAGTGGGGGTTGTAAGGGTGAGGCTGGTGTTTACAAAGGTAAGGCATGGCGTTCGAGGGGCGCGTGGTGGGGGGGGGGGGTTCATGGTGGTGGTGAAAGGAGGAAAATGAGATGAAGAGGTGGGAGAGGGAGGAGAGAGATGAAATGGTGGTTTGGGTCAAAAATAGGTTAGGGTTTTAGGTTCGGGGTCAAAAGGATCATTCTCGTGAAAAATGACCCAAAGTACGGATTATACTAAGATTACCCAAAGTTGGGATTATCAGTGGAAGACCTCCCAAAGTTCGGATTATTGGCGTTAATTTTTCCTTAATCTTATTGTCAAACCGTGGGCTCCTGCTTTTTGTCATGACTATGACACACTTAGTATAATGCCCGAGGTTAGATTAATTTAAATTTAATCTAAATTATGTGATTAAATTGTTAAGCTTGATATTATGTGAGAATTTCCTGTTATTTTATGTGATATGAGTTGAAGTTAGTAAGTGTAGCTAACTGCTCCAATTTAATTGCGTGAATATTCAAATTGATCTAGAAGTTAGAAAATTTAATGAAACTTCGTGATTCTTGTGTGTAAATTCATTATTTGCTAGCTGGCATCTGTGTATTAATTTCATAACAATTAGAGGTCATTTGATTTGTTTTCTTTTTATTTGACCTAATTGTGTACATTTTGTACAAAATTGTTACTTTTTCGAATTAGCTTAAAAATATGATCTTTAAGATTTATAGGAGTAATATTAGAATTTTACTAATTTTTACTTTGCCCTAACTTTCTCTTATAAGTGTCATTTATGCGCTTATGAGCTAGGTGTGTACCTTTGGTTGTCTAACTTAATATTCTTAGCAATGTAGGTGTATTATGATCTCTGAAACCTGAAATTCTAGGAATCAAACTTATTATTAGACCATGTAAGGTTGAGTATGGAGTTTTTACAAGAAAAACACCCATAAGTAAGATTAGAATGTTGTAAGAATGCACGTTTGGACCCCTTTGATTTAAGAGATGTGTATGATGTTATACTATATGAACTTGAGGCACTTTTCAATCAAAAACATGCAGAGTAATCAGATTGTAATCTCTCCATTTACTCGACACACACATGCTATAATACACATGTAGTATTTGTGTGCATTACACCCTTAAACCTTTCACACACAAGCCTATAGTTTACCCTTCATGCTAAGTTTCCTACAACATCTTTTCCATCCATTCGCACAAGCAACATCTATCTAAAATTTGAAGAGCAAACTCAGAAAGTTCAGCCCCAAAACTCGCCACAATCCCACGGTAAACAAACAAGGACAACATACATGGAAATGGTCAATCTTTTCGCACTAGTTCAATTCTACTATTCCTCTATGTTTATACTAGCTAAAGATTAGACTTTGGCACTTTATTTTGACATCAAGGGTACATAAAACATAAGAGTTTTTATCTATATTATCTGTTCTAAGTGCGAGTATGATATTAGAGTAAGTAAGAAGAGCATAAGGAGCAAAGGTGCAGCAAGGGCTAATAAGCGCATAGTTCACGGTTTCGGGAGGAATTCAAGAGCATATATTTGTGGCTTTGGTGGAGCAATTTCGAGACCATTAGAAGCAATCCTTAGAGATTATTTCGTGGCTTTAAGAAGAGGGTTTGGTTGAGCGAGATAGAGGTCGAGGAAACTAGCTGCAAGGTTAAGGGAAGCAATCGTTTATTTAGTGTTAGTTTGATGCCTAGTCTTTACTTAAGAGGTAAGTACCCCCTCCTCCAACTTCAAGATTCTTCTAAGTACTATCTAAAGTATTCATGCTAGAATAATTAGTAGTGATCGAGCTTAGTTAAGGCGTAATTCGATTGTTTTAAGCTAAGTACATAACATGATCAATTGGTGTAAATTTGGTCTAGTGATTGCATGCATAGTTGGATGAATTCGATTATGTTAGCTATTGTAATCATGCGTTAATTGTGATTATAAGTGATTAATTGGTGTTAATTACATGCGCTTATGTTGCTAAATTGGTTTAATTTTATATGTTAAATGTGACATGTTATGCACAAGTGTGGTTTAATTGTTTAATTGTGATGATTTTGGAGTTATGCGATTTGTTGGTGATAATTAGCTTGATTTGTGGTTAATTTGGTGGTAATTGATGTGTTAGAGATTAATTCTGTATGATTAAAGTGTTCATAGGATTAGTCTAATTAATGAATAGGTTGATTTGTGAGTAATTAAGTCCAAAATCACAAGTTAGGATGAAATTAGGGTTTTTAAGCCTTAATCGGATTTTAGTGAAACTATGAGTGAATTAAGGAATTATAAAAATTGATTATGAACAGTAATTTAAGGATTATGAGACTTATCTTACTAATATTATTATTGAGGGATTATTTCCAAATGAATTTCCTATTTTATTGGTTAATTCAAAATTGGTACAAAATATTGGATTTATGTTGAACTAGGTGTTGGTCGAATTGAATGGACCTTTGGAGAATAAAATTCTTAAGTAAAACTACTTTAGATTAGACTTATAATGTGTAGGAAGGATTAGAGAATAAGTAAGAAGCATAAACTTGTGTTTTGAAATGATTTCTATTCGAAAATATGGTTAAGTTTACGTAGAATTGAGATGATTTTGTAAGTCTTCGGAAATGTCTGTGTTTTGTGGACCATTTTAATTCCAAAAATTATTAAATTTTTACTGGACACTTATAGAAACAGGATGGACTTGTATACCAAATTTCAGCTCAATCTGAGTTGGTAGAAGTTTAGAAAAACAGAACAGTACAACAGGTCAACAAATAGCTCTATGTGTTAGGTGTGGTAGAATTGCACGAATTGCCTTGTTTGAGCGAACTAACTAAATCGAATGGCAAATTTGGTTAGTTTAACCTATGAGCTTAGTTAATGAATACTAGATTAATGGTAGTTGACTTTTGTTAAAAAGTCAAAGATGTATTATTACACTTTTCTTTTATCCTATTTGACTTAGGTAGTCATAAGAGGGGTAAAAGGGTAAATTGAGAGTAGAATTGTGAAAATGATGCAGACTAGGGATTCGATTAACCTTATACCAGATGGTAAAGACATAACGAGGATATCCGAAAAGTGTCGGCCAATAGCGGAATTGAGCCATTTATTATTATAATGTATAAGTGACTGTGTATGGGAACATGGTTGCTCAGGTGTGACGGGTACGCCTTTATTTTGGGATAAATGTATCCATGATTAGGTTTAGAGGTAGGGGAAGACTCTTTACCTTGGGATTAGAAAAGATAAGGGGAAGAATTCTAGTTTCCTAGTCCACGATCACCGGGTCGGTGAGCAAGAGCTTATATATGGTAGATGGTCCATACCATATTAAGCATTAGGATGGTCCGCACGCTCCTATTTTTAATTATGTTAAGTAGTAGCGTTGGTAGGAGTACTTTGGCACTCTGTTTTGCGTCGTCGGCGTAAGTTGGTTGTTGTGTTGTCGTGTTGAAGGTTGGTAGTTTAACGTTAATTGTAATGGTCGTTTAGGGAGTCCTGATTGTGGTATTGTTGTTAGATTGTCGAGTTTTGGGTATAGGCAGGCTGTAGTATTTGACGGTATAAGTCTTGACGTTGTTGCGTTGTACTATTGTTATTACTGTTGGTTGCTATAGTCTCGCTGGGTTCATATTAATTCTGATCGTTAGGAGTGTTGATGATGGTCATTGTTACGTTGGTCCTTCTGTTTTGGGCAGAATTTGATAGATGTCGCTGTAGCTTGTTGTTTTTAGTGCTGATTAGTTAGTAGTAAGTTGATCTAGTATGTTATGCTAAAGTTGGTCGAAGAGGGTGAAGTGTACAATAGCTAAGTAGTAGTGTTTCTAGTCAAAATTGGTTTGACTTATATTTGTGGTTTGGTGTGATACCCCATATTTGAGATTGAGAATTGATGAGTGCTTGAATGGATTGATAGTACTACTCATACCAACAAGTTGCAACTTCTTTTGAGGGAGCCCATTGACTTAGAAACTCCACAGTTAAGCGTGCTTGGCTGGGAGTAGTACAAGGATGGATGACCTCCTGGGAAGTTTCTCAGGTGTGCACAAGTGAGGTCAACGTGCACTGAAAAGACCAGTGTTGGTACAGTGGGGTCAGTACACAGCCTGGAGAGCCACATTTGGTGACATTGACCAGCCCGCAAGGGGTTGGGGTGTTACAAAT
>CAAKMY010044480.1:2659-18800 GCA_901111285.1 Corrigiola litoralis | reverse complement strand
TTCTATGATTAGCTTTTAAAGTAAGTTGTAACTCACCTTCTCTGAATTCCAAATCCTGACAATATGATTATCTGCCGTTATTAGCATAAGATGCTCTGAATTTAAAGTACGATGCCACTTGATATCCAAAATTTAGCTTCCGTACCTGTTATACATGTCAAGATTTGGAGATGTCAGAGAAAAAGTTCCATGATTCGTCGATAAGCATCATCATCCAGACTACAAACTCACATGTAGTCCTTAACCCGGATAGGATGAGAAGAAAGCAAATCATAGATCAGTACCTGAAACATACAATGACAATAACCAGCTATTTGTTAAACTATTCCATTAAAAGTATTACAAGTATCATATACAAAATTACACCAATACTCAACACGTGAATTTTGATCAGTAGTAATAATCTACGTATGTGCTCTAAAAAGCACTAATCGATATCCAACATCCTCCCCTAGTTAACAGGTAGCAAATACCATAAAAATACATAAAATATTAGAGCAATCATCTGTTGAGAATCTAAATAACGCTTGAGTTACAAAACATAATCTTTAACCTGTTTTGGTATAACCTGCAAGCTACACTTATAAAAACATGATCTTTAACCTCTTTCCTCTTCACACATTTTATCTTTCTCACACACACTGAGTTAAAAGTTTATCTTTTATCCTATCGGTTCTCTTTTTCTCGCTCCTTGCATTTCTTTCCTTCTCCCTTTAAATCATACACCAAAGTGGTACCTCCCTTTTTCTTATTCCCTCCCTCTTTCTCGCTCCACTTTTCCTATCCATAGAATTAAAGATTCTACCAATCATTTCTCTCTCTACCAATCATAAACTCAGCATTTCATAAAGTGAAAAATTCTCCCATTCCTCATTTGCATTGCATATGTGACCTATGGCCGGTTAAGTGGTAATGGAAACCAAAGTAACATACTTCCACTCAATTTGAAGCCTAAATAAAGACCCCCAAGTTTGCTAGACAAACAAGAGCAAAACAACGATACATCTAATAGTAAACTCATGATTGAACTACGTCTAATAGTATGAGTATTGAGACATTGGGCTAATGATATGATACGTTATTTTCTTTGAGAGAGATCATGAGATTGTCGATAAGAATATACCTTTGTTGGAAGAGACAATGAGGCAACTTGTAACTGCCATTAGGTTGAGCTACATCTAACTTCTGCTAGCGGAACTCTACTTAAGTAATGTTGTATAAATAAGTGTCTTCACATGAGCTGGGACTCGCAACACGCTGGGTCTGGTTACCCTCATCACTGAATTTTGTACCACATTCAAATTATTAGAAGTAAAGCAGAAAAACTTTTAATCCTCTCCATGAAGACCGAACAAAATAAAGAGAAAGAGGTGCACAAAGAGCTCAAAGACACACACAAAAAAAAAGATAAACAAATAGAGGTCATATTGCAAAGATTCGCAATCTTTAAGAAGATATAATAACAGACTAAATAAAGCCATAACAGACTAAATAAAGCCAATTACAAACTTAAGCATCTCATATCTGATCAAATAATCACCATTACTCTTGTTTACCCTTTTAATCAACAAACATGAAGCATCTAAAAATGATGTTCATACAAATAGTGTTTACCCAAATATGGAAAAAAATCATTTTACCGGAAAGTGACAACTGACAAACAAATCTGATGATGTTTCTTTCTAACTCGCGATTGTCTTTCACACTCTTCCTTACTTCCCTTCCTCTTATCGAAATAATATCTCTACACCACCCTTCCCCTCCCTCCCTCCTTTTCCTTCCTCCTATCCAAACACTACATATGCCTTGCCTCCCCTATCCCAATTCAGTTCCTTCCCTTTTTACTCCTTAACCTCCTTTTTCGTCCTTTTTCGTTTATATAAACAAGCTGTTTAGACGGGATTATACATATTACACCTTGATATTTTTGTCTCCTCTCCACCATTTTATCTCACTATGAAGAAAAACTACTTTCTCCAAATTACCTTTCTCAATCCCCTTTTTCAAAAGGACTTTACATATCCCATTAAAAGAAATTTTTACTGGAGGTTTTTTTTTACTCTTAATTTGCTAGCTCACTTTCCCTTCCTCCCTTATCTTATACGCAAACCACATCTCCCCGCCTTTTCTTACTCTTTCATTATACAAAGACACTATGTAACTAGGATTTTACATGTTAAGATGATTTAACTTTTGTTCACACATTCTCTCTTTAGCTCTCACCTGGAAAATTCTGTCTTGCATCCAATTCTATTTCTCACTTTTTGCTTTCTTTCCTCTTCACTCATCTCCGAAATTCATAGCTGCAACTGAATGTTTCTAGCCTCCCTCCCTGTCTACCTATCTCCCTATCTATGCCTCCCTCCATCTGTCTACCACCAAATATAAAATGCTCACAAGCGTTCTCTTTAATTTGGAACTTTATCTTTTCTCATGTTCATTCTCTATCGTTAATCTATCTTAAACCAAAAGCATGCTTTTGTTCTTCAGTATGGTTCCTAAGGCCAAAGTAAACAACAAGGATATATACACGAAAACAGGAGTATTCAAGACTTCTTAGTTTTTAAACAGAAAAAGCAGGCACCATTATTTGAATCCATCACGTTATTGTTATTGCATTTTACAAGTTAGACCACAATTGACATGCAGTAAACTAAATAAATAATTTACAGGGTCCTTTTAACAATCGACTGAATGTAAAGGAGTTGTGCCTGAAGATTCCATGTAAATAGCTTAAACAAACAATTGTCGCATGTATACCTAAAAACATGCTATAAAAGTATATCACAGTAAATAAACAGTAAAGGTAACACCTAATGCGAACTCATTCATGTGAACCATACAAGGAAGGATCTCAATTACACAGCTAACACTTTACAAGAAAGAAGCAGAACGTAGTTATACCTGAAAGTATTGGGACAGCCAACCTTTCACATAGATCATTAAAAAAGTGCTACAGTTTCTTGGTAGGAAGCTTTTAAGATATTCCAGGCCATTCCTTACTGAGTTCCTTGTGCACGAAATCCAAATGACCATTCACCATCTCTATACCGTCGTACACCTGTTAACCATAGCATGAAACTTACTATCTCTGTCTTAAACAATCAATGATAAACAAATCTGAATGCATATACGCTAAACTCTATCCCCAGTGGTGAATATTGTACATCAATAGTATGTACCCCAAGACTGTACAAGTATATTCACCATCAGATGCAGGATTTACTAAACTTTTAAGATCAAAATGGATTAAAAACACTTATGCCCAATGACCAACAGTCCTCACCAGCATGATAGATATTATGAACTAAAAAGGCAGCATATAACTTAAGAGGTGACAAGTTTTGATGCCATGGCCACCTATGTATGAAAAGATTATACATGGCACAACTTCATAGAATTACAAGGGTCAGTTTGAGAAAGCTAATCAAGCATCGAAACAAATTCTGTGAATAGGAAACTCTGACATACAAGAAACAAAAAGGGCAACCTCGCAAGTTTAGTATGGATCTGGAAGTCTTAAAGCTAATAAGTTTACTCGATTTTGAAGGGAAATATCTAAAACTTATTAACTACAAAACAGTAGCTCTATTTAGAACATCCATCAGTACATATCTTAGCCTTTAGTCGAATCACAATCACCCATCAATACCATGATTTATACTCCTAACCATAACATGTCATACATAACCATACAACTCCATCATAATTCCGAAAGCAGTCTTTCTCAAGGAAATATGAGAAACATGCATGTTCGTTAATTTTAAATTAACATAAAAAAATCAGTACTCGAATGTTATGGCCGATAGTAAATGCAGAATATTTTCATCCATACCATTTTCAATAACCTTAGTCAGGCTCAAGTATTCACATGTATTAAAATGTGCTAAAATGCATGTACCACGGCCAACAGTGGAGGAAGATGCTAAGTTTAGACAAAATGCTCTCATGCGGGAAAAATAGGTCCAGACAACAAAGAACCAGGGACAAATTGTAGCAACCCCACAACTTTGTAGCCCCAGAAACCAGAAAGTAGAGAATAATCTACAATTTATCCTGACTATTTTACATACTAGATTGCAGGTGGACTTTTGCTCACGAATTTCTCCTCACCAGAGAATTGAAGCATAGGCGAACCTCACCTCTCTTTGTGGAATGGGAATGTTAGGGTTGTTACAGAAGCATTCTTAGACGTAGGCGATCCCCATCCTTCCCCTTGATCCTAGAAAAAGACAGGTGAACTACATGTGTTGCCAGAGCTGTTATTTGCTAACTCTGACCAATGCATTCAACATCAGACCATGATGTAATAAAAAAAATAACCGTGTAATCATGTTACCTTGCTACAATATCGGCAGAGTGAAAAGGGTCCCCATGTCTTAGTTAAGCTATCCGTCAGCGACTGTTTCAAACAACAAACATAACGACAGAGGGACATTACACAAATGGTGCGTGTGAACACCACAAAATAAGGCCAAGTATCCTAGCAAGGAAAAGTGAAAAGAAATAAAATGGGAACATCTTTCACAAATACTAACTCTCATATATAATTTCCAAACATGTAATGACAGTCCCACAGCTAGTTCATTGATCTGCTACCCTAGCCTCTTAAAAGTATGTAGGAAAGCAGGAAAAATTGGGTATACGGAAACTATTACAAGTAGCTCAAGAACATCTCCTCACTTAAAGTGATGATTAGGTTTCCATTGTGATTCTAACTATGGAGCATAGAAAAGAAAGGAAATGCTGCAAACTACCAAATCTGTTCGTGTACTTGCCAAACTGAACGGCTAAAAAGATGATATAAAAGTTGCTCACTACTACATACTACCTGACATTTTAGGATGTTGCACAATAACTTTCCGCCTTTTCTTGTGCAAGATTTCTTCCTTTATGTCCACAATTTTGTCCTTGTAAACCCTTTCTACAAGTAAAGAGAAAGAAATAAGTCACTCTAGCATTTGAGATAGAAATCTTCGCCTGATATTATGCCCAATAATATCGCTCACGTCTCACCTATGTTAGCTCATGCTTCAGCTCTTACCTCACACGCTCTATCAGCAATCTTTCTTTCAATTTCTGCTGGGATGAGAGCCCCAAATCCCATAGTTTTTGAACCATCCAAAGTTACATCAAACAAGTTACTATCAATATCCACAGGATCATCATAGGACATTTTTGCACCAGTTCCTTCACCAGGAGAAACTCCTGCAAATAAAAAGCACAAGTGAAATTAAAGCATTACAAGAAGAAAAAAACCCGAACTGCAACCACCCATATTGGTCATAATTAGTCTCTAAATTATACCTTAGCGGCTAAGCAAGAGTGTTAACGAGCTTTCTTTGAATATAACAAAAATGGATGAAATGCAACATCTTAGAGGTGAGAGAAGACTCCTTTGATTACTTACATAAGAGAAAAAGGCTGGTAGTGCACTACATATAAGAACTGTTAGACAGTAGGAGATAACCACCCTAGCAAATAGAGAGAAAACTTGTAAACAAAGAGAAAAAGACATACAGAGTGAACATTAGATAAATTCAAGAAAATAAAGAGCTAGAATTAAGGGGAAGGAGGAAGCTACATGCAACTCAGGAAGGGCCTAATCGCAATCAACCAATCAATGTGTTGACAAATTCAATCACCAACACAAGTTAGCATAAGGATAGAGAGGAAAACTTAACAAACCGATTAAGATGGCTTATATAAACATGAAAGGATACCTTTCTGAGTTACCTTGCTCGTCATGTCCATGTAGTCAAGTACTATGTGCTACTTCAGTAAATGATAATGGAGAATATGGGCGGATTCGATTTGTAGCCATCAGCACCTGTCAATTTCAAATCATATTTAAAATAAATAACAACTTCAATCCATCATACCTAAATTTTCCAATACTTCATACACACTACCACTCATGCAAAGCACAATTCCTCACCTCAGAACGGATGAGTTTGCGGGTTTCCTTGACCTCAAACTGTCTACAAATCAACCCACTATCAATTCTGAAAGTGATGATCTCTTCTGACCGTTTGGCGCTGCACGGGATCTCACTGTCATACCTGTCCCGTTGTGTCATATCAGTAGCTTCTCCATTGTACATACCTTCATCATCTTCTTCAACCTCCTCCTCATCTAACAAATGCTGCCTCGAAATCCCGCTTGTAAACCCATCCACTCTAAACTTCGGCCTCGCAATTGCTCTATGCTTTCTCGACAGCCCAAAGCAACCACATCAGCCCATATCCATTAGTCTGGAATGACAATTACATTAGCTATCAAGCATTTAATCTCGTCAATGACCATACAATATGATCAAATTTCAATTCATTAACAACGCTACGCCAAGTTTAACAAAGTTCACCAATACCAAACATTGAGCTCAAATTCATCTAAAGATCTTGGCTTTATTTAGTACTCATTAAATCTAAAAATAAGAGTAAAATGATAACACAATATGCCCAAACCACACCTAGGTCAGTTCATTAGGCCGGTGTAGGGCCCAAAATGTCAATGGCCGGGCTAGTCTATTACAGTGTTACCTGACTGACCTAACAAATCCCATACAGTCCGCCCCTCTGTTTAACATAACCAACCCAACCCAGTTCAGGCCCCACAGTCATAGACCCAAGACCCCGTACAAAAGTGGGTTCGGCCTCTCCCAAGACTGAGATAGCGACTAAAAAAGAACAAATTACAGAAAAAGGCAAACTAAAAAAGAAAACAGTAAACCCTAGAATACAGTAAATGAAACAGAGTAGTACAACGCAATGAAGAAGAGTTGCCAAAGGAAAGAGGATGCAGAAGAAATTAGAAAACCAGAAAGTCGATGATCTGGAACAAGCAGCTTGATCTAATAATAAAAACAATAAAAATGAAGAATACAAAGAAATGAACTAAATCAGCTAATGTTAACAACAACGAAAGTAAAGAAAGGAAACAAAATACCTTTTTGAGTTCCTCCTCTAAATATTCCAGGACCCATCATGCTCATGTAGTATGTACTATGTTTACTTCGATAAATATGGATAAAGGAGCTCTGCTATTTGGGCAAGGAAATTGGGCAAATGGGTAACGCTTAAAGGTAGACAATACAGATTGAAACTCAGTAAGGCCTGCACTATAGCCTTCCCTTTGCATAAAATTTGCTTCCCTTTCATCTCGTCTGACTGACTGGCTACCTAGCCCTTTGTTGTCGCTATTGCAACTGACATTCTTGCAGGTCATTGAACTGTATTTGTATACAATGAAGATTACTAAATGATATTAACAATGATGAGTTGTTTAAATTGTAGCATACAAAGAGCAGAAACCAATTGCAAGTTTAAAGAACGCCAATTAGATAGGATTCCACATATATCAACAGGTGAACTTTCAGAAGCTTATTGCGATAGATTTCATCTGCTACTATGAAACCTAAAAGTGTAAGAGACACACCTCGTTGAACTCTTCAACTTTCTGCTTCCTTAAGCAATGCAGAAAATCTAGCAAAATCTGCATGTTTCAAAGTCACAACTGCATTAAACTATAATCTATATAAGATAGAAATTCCTTCTCATATATACAGATTAATCCTAACCTTATGTAGCACAACTTCTCTTTGATTCGCCTGACGGTTTCAAAATCAGCAGCCCTATTCATTGCATACCTGCACAAGAGAATCAAATACCAGATGGCTTGAACAATAATTGACCAGAAAAGTTGATAAAGAAACAAGCATGGATTGTACCAGCTTCCAGAAAATGGAACTTATCCTCACCCTCTCCGTTTGAGCAAATCCACAAAGTAAGAGGTTATATACATCCCTGCCACATTCATTCGTTTTTTAAGATGTGGGAAAGAGTAATCATCAATAACAGGAACCTGAAAGAGAAGTTCATAAATTCTTCATCAACTGTTGACTTCTACGGGAACAAGATCTATTATTGTGATGCAATAGAACTGACTTTCACCAATGATATAGGAACTTTGTTTCACATCTACCTTAATAATGCAATTTACTCCTTATCAAAAAGCATGAAAAATGCAAGAGGTAGACTTACAGAACTTGCACCATACGATAATGATGCTCAAAACCACCATATGATAATATATATCTTATGATAATATAGTTTTCAGTCTTCCTGTTCTATCATCCAAACAAACCACGCAATTAGGATATTAGACGTCCCATATAGATGATTCTCTCTCACACCCAGTGGAAATTTCTCTCTTGCTCTGAATTCTCTTCCTCGCTTTCCTTCCTTTCTTTTCTCTTCACTTATCTCCGGAAACCATAGCTGGAACTTCACTCAAAGATTACTTGCAGATGCAACAATATATTCTTTAGTTGTCAAATTTACAAATTGGAATACAAAAGATTTGGACCTACCCTCTCGCAGCTAATATTCCAAGTAGAACCATGGATCCCAGGAAAATAATATATCATATAGATTAGTGAAAAACAAAAAAATGTAACTTGTAGTAAGGAGCAAAGACATAGATCGAACCATATAGAAAGCGCAATAATGCAACATGTGAGTTTCCAGCATCCCTAAACGCTATAAGCAGCACCCTGAAAGGATCTCCAACCTGAAAGACAATATACAAGGGAAGTCACCGTTATCATATGTGCACCCACAATCCGCTTCCCAAAAGTCAACCTTGAGCAATAGCAAGCTCATATTTTTAGAATCTAAGCAATATTAGTGCTTCTTTACTAATCAAGTTTCTATCATTTGAGCTACATTATCCAATATAAAATTAGGAAATATCAGAAAATTGAAATATTACAACTTTAGAGCTACATTAATGTGCCTCATTTTCTTTAAAATGCATAAACCCATTTGCCAAAATCAACCTTGGGCCATACACAGCTATTATTTTTCAATTCTAAGCATACCAACTTCTTTATTCGGATCAAGTTTGTATCTTTTGACCTAAATTGTTTAAAAAAAAACAATCCGAAAAATGTTGTAGACTACAATCTTAGAGCTACATAACTGGACTCATTTTCTTTAAAATGCACAAAATCTAATGCTAGTTACCAAAAATATCCAACTTCTTATTTATCGATTCTAATCAATACCCAGTTCTTGTTTTCGATCAAAGTTTAGTCTTGCTAGCTACATTATGCTCAGTTGGTAAATTCAAGATCCAACCTAGAGCAATATCCACTTGTATATAGTACTATCGTAACTTGAGTTGTTATTCTGTTTCTTTCTACGAACCAAACATACTTCTACCGTTCCAATGAATTCCCCATGTTTATTTATGGACCAAAGCTTAAGGAGAGGAAAAATTATGAGAGGAAAATTCAACCCGTAATTATATAGCGGTGTTTTGTGTAGTTTTTGTGTGTTATTATTTGCCCGAAACAGGAATTTATTGAGATAACCCAAAATGGAAAATAGGAGAATTCATTGGGACGGAGGGGGTATTTCTAAAGTCTAATTTTGAATGCACACCTTGACTTATAAGTTCTAAATGTGAAGCAACACTTCCGCAAATAGGGGTGATAGTTATTTGGACTTTGTCCGAACCGATCCAAACCGAATTAGCTATTTGGTTTGGACTTTTCAAAGTCCGGTTTGGTTTCGGACTCAAAAAACCAAGTCCGAAATATTTCAGTTTGGATTTGGACTTGAGGGTTTGGACTCCGAAGTCCGAACTACGGTCCGAATTTTATAAAAATAAAAATAAAATCTCTAAACGTACTAGTACAATACTATCTAGTACATATTGGTATTGTAATATTTACTCTTTTATCGGAACGAAAATTAATTTTTTTTAAAAATTTTTATCGTAAAATAGCGTAAAATATGGTATATATTTTCCGTGAAAAAAAAATAAAAGTTTGGACTTCGGTTCGGACTTCGGACTTGACCAATTTTATTTGGTTTGGTTTGGTTTGGACTCAAACTAATTCGGTTTGGTTTCGGACTCAAAAAACCAAGTCCGAAATATTTCGGTTTGGATTTGGACTTGCGAAAGTCCAAACCGAACCAACTGATTTACACCCCTATCCGCAGATGAGCCAAGCCCGTTGATGTACATTCAAGAAAAAAATCGAACTATAAAATTTTCAAGAGTATACTTAAAAAGTCAAAGCTAAATCTCTAGCTATTTTATCTGATCTTGATAAACCATTTTCAAATTATCCTCACCAATGGGGATCCATTAACTTGTCATTCTCAACATTTCAACAATCAAATAAGGAGATACAGAGAAATGTACCCTCCATCATCATCGAAATTTAAGGCTTATGTAAAATGCCCAAAGATCATTTATCCTTAAATTTCAATGATCTAGTCCATGCCATTCAAGATTTTAACGGACTCAATGTCAGTCAAGAATTCAACGGACTCATCTCTAACTCATTAGCTAACAAGATTTTTTTCCCCTCAAAGGATTCATATTTATTTTCACCGGAAACATTTGGCGTGTCACGTAGGGGGGAGTCATCCGACTTAGCTAGGTTGAGAAATCGGATATCAGGTTATCTGCTTCCGAGATCAGAGGATGTCATACATATGACCCGACCTCGTTGTTTGGGATGCCCCATTCTTCGACAAACCCACCACCGATCTACCCGGCCCCCTTCCCCCACCAAAACCCCCAACACCCCACCCATGCCCCCCCTGTCCCGACACCCCACTTCCATCCGACCCCTTCCCGCACCTCAGTCACCATGAAAACCACCCAAAAATCCCAGATCTGGAAAGAAGAGAAGTAGAGATGTGGTAGTGGGAAAAAAGGGGAATGGGTGGTTTATTAGGGAAGAGAGAGAAAACAAAGGGGAGGGGGGAGGTTTGGGCGGGCTGGGTTGGGTCGTGAGGGTTGCGCGGGGGGTTTTGGGTCGAAGGGGGGGTTGGGTTGTCGTGGGGTGCTTGTCGGGGTGGCTGGGTGGTTTAAAAGGGAGGGAGGGCTGCTGGGGTAGGGGTAGGTCAAAAGGGGTAGGTGGGGCTAGAGGTGGGGCGGTGAGGGGATGAAAAAAAATTAAAAGAAAAAGGTAATTTTTCATTTTAACTTTTCAATTAGCAATAATTACAATTAATCTAACGGCAATGACATAAAACTTAACGGACATCCTCATTAAGGGCATTTTAGGTCGAAAAAACCATCTCAGGGCATTCTGGCTTTTTCGAAATAACAGAGGGGCATTCTGACTTTTTGGCCAAATCACAGGGGTATTCTAGAGAATTTCCCAAAAAAAATGTCATCATTTATTGGGTGTTTTGTGTTTAAAAGGCTATTTCCCTAATTATTCTATTATTTCCTCGCTTTTAAGTTATTAGTTATATTTACTACCAAATAACTGTGCGATGTTTATAGAGATTTAAAGCTCTTAAAAGCTTATTGTTATATGTTAATAATGTTTTAAATAGTATTTGAGTTTCGATCAATTTTCATAATACCTTTGGACTTTTATTTCTCTCAAAGAAACACTATTTTGGTTAAGGAATTGAAGAGGACAAGATGAACCAAAGCCCAAACCTTCCCTCTCCCTAGCCATCACACGTTACATTATATAAAAAAAACATCCATGCTCTCCCTTTCTTTCACACACGAAACAACAAGAAGGCTAGGGTTTTTGGAGCTTTCTTCTTCCTTGCCTTCTACACACCATTGTTACATTCTAAAAGATTGATAAGTCCTTAAAACTTCTAGTTATAATTTTTCAAGACTCCTTTATTGTTAAAGCACCAACTTTGAAGCCTTTGAATGTTTTTTTAATCTAAAGATTCAAATTTTGCTTTGTTTAATGAACTTTTATCATTCCTATCAACTCTACAATCTAGATTAGTGTTGTTGGTTTGTTGTTTTGTTTTGGTGGTTTTTCTTAGTTAACTAGGTGAGCTAACTTAGTTAGTTGGTTAAATGATGTGTTACTGTTAGTTAAGTTGGTTGTACAAGTTGTTATAAGTAAGGGTTGACTTTTGGTTAAAAAGGTCAAAAATTGTAATTTTATGATACTTAAAGATCTAGATGGAGTTTAAGGGTGCAGAGTCCTTATTCTATTATTTAGTAAGTTACTTAGTCAACCTAAATAACTACTTTGGGGTATTAAGTTATTCGTTTGAACACTTGTCGTTTCCGGGTTTGTCGAGAAGTATTTCTTTGAATGACTGTTAGAACGAGAGAATTATTCACCATGGTTTACTTACTTTTCATGGTGAATAATTCTGAAATACCCTTGTATCTGATTTGAATGTCTTTCGAATTTGGACTTTAGCATGTAAGGTGTATTTGTATTTCAAATCTTATTCTATTGTTTTATGAATGCTTTGATTTTGTATGAACTAAATCCTCATACGTCTCTATGGTTTGAAGTGTTGTTATTAAGGCTCAATGTTTATCTTTGTGAACTGTGTTAAATTGAAATGAGGCCCAACATCAAATATTATAATTCTTGTTTCATTGGTTTGCATTAAATTATAAATTGGCCCTTGTGGTTTTCTCTAGAGTGATAGTAATCAGAGTGAAGCCGTTGGTCTTCTCTCGCCTAAATAGTATTCCCCAAAACATAACTATTAGGGAAGGCACTTAAGTCCTTATATTAAGATGGAGTTTAAGGGTGCAAAGTCTTTATTACTACTGTTTCCGAAGGGGGAAGGTGCGCACTTAAGTCTATCAGGCATTGGAAGATTAGATCTAAGAGGTGTGTTTGAGGGTAGGAGCTCACCGTGGAATGCGATACGAAACTTGTACTTGTATTTGAGCCTCGTACTTGAGTTTGATAGTTGTTTTCCAACTATATTGGTTTTGCACTTGATTATCTTGTACAATTTTTTTAAAAGATTTCTAATCTTTTTCTAACAATCTTTAAAAGCGCACTTGTTAGTATTCATGTCATTGTCGTAGTTTAGTTGCTTACTCATCTTTATGTGCTGACACTTGATTTGATTTTTTTGGATGTTCGCCCTATGGAACCTGTACCTGCCTTGTTTTGGATACCTCTGTAGGTAAGGTTGTACTTGAAGATGTCATGCATGTGAGGGAATTAGAGGAACATATCTATAGAACTATTTTAAAGATGATTTTAGCCAAAGAACTTTAAATTTGTTATTGGGAATTTGTCATTTATGTTTTATGTAGACAGTGGTTCGAGAATGTAGACTTTTTTCGGAAGTTTGGGACTTTGTAGTATTTGCAATTTAAAGACTTTCACTACCGAACCGTGTTTTTATTATATTTGAATGTTGAACTTTGAGGGCCAATACAATGTTTAGCCTTTGTTAAACATTAGGGATTTGACCCTCCGTAAGGTCGGATTATTTCAGTTGGTATAAGAGCGAAACTTATATAAAGGTTTAAAAGTTTCGAAAATGGTTTACAAATTGTTTTTAGAAAAACAAAAGTGTATAAAAGTTTGAAATGGGAAAATGGTGCATTGCATAATGTTTAGGTGTGAAAATTTTGTTGTATGGATTCTTTACTTTCTAACTTAGATTTTATGTTTGACTATTTCTAGATGGATAGAGGTCAGAGTTCAAGGTAACTTGATGATTTTTTGACCAATTTTATCTATAATATGCCTATTAGAGCCATGCTAGATGCTTTCGCTGATAACTTTTTGGTTAGTTGTCGGGATGAGGAATACGTAAACATGATTATTTGTATGATTAAGGAGATTGTTTATGAGAACGCAGATAGGATACCTGATTTGAAATTATATGATGTTCATGCTTATGTTGCTATTATGAGGCTTAGAGGTTCGGAACAATAAGAATGAATGGTTAAGGCTGTAGAGCCTTACTTACTTAGAGTTAGTTGAAGTCATGGTGGGAATGGAGTATTTGATCTAAATATGCTCGAGTTAACGATGAAGAACGAGCAGAGGGGTATGACTTATGAGAGATATGACTTCTAGAATGAACCCACATGTAGCCCCTGTAATCCCTGTGACACATGTAGTTCTTACTACTTATGTTGAGCCTAGAGCACCTGTCGAGCTTATTCCGCATTTAACACTAGAGCACGTGAAGTTGAACCATTGAGTGAGAAGTAGAAAGGCAAGAGGCATGCAATTCCTACTTATGGTATGGATGATGAACGTTTTGAAACTTGTGTCAAAAGGACTAGAGCCGCATATGATATGAGCAGTGGTGAATCTAGGATTTTTAAATTGCCTATGCACCTAAAAACAAAAGTTCGAAAAAACACTAATAATTCCTTGGAAGTGGTTTAAAATATCTTTAGTACTCACCCTCAAGAAGATACCTTTCTCAATATAAACCAAGCAATCATATAAAAATCTATCGCCTATTCTATCCCGCAACTTATTTTTAACATAATTCATAGCTGAAAATGCTCTCTCTACAGGTGTAGTGGCTACGGGAAGAATCAACACCAATTTAATGAGAAAATGAACTAATTGATATATATCATGCTTCTTTGTCTCAACAAGTTTCATTGAAAGTTCACCAATATTCTTTGACATTCAAAATCTTTAATCTCTCTACATTTCATAGACAAAATTGTCAAGCTCATCATCTGGTCGCAACAAGTCAACTCTTGAAAAGTCATAAGTAACATAGACTTATTAAAAGAAGAAATTTTTTGGACGGGGCTCAAAGAAGTCATACAGGCAGCAACTCCATGGTAACCTCATTAAATCCGTTGTTGAGTTCTTGAATCTAAAGATCGATAATTGCCAAAAAGACATCAACTCGAAAATGGTGAAGATTTGTTATGTGCAAGGAACTTCAAGAGAATTCTTACCACAAAAAGAAATGACGGAATCAAAGAAAGAATCTCATTCATCTTCTCTTATTTGGAGTAGCCTCTCCTTAATCTAACTCACAAGAGATTTGGCATTAACAATATCTTGATCTTTTTTTTTGTGAATTATTATTCAACTCATTTGGTATGCCAAAAATCATCTATATCAAGTGCACCATAAAATCAAAGTGAAATGGCTCAAGTGAAAAAGTCAAACAATCTGCCTTAGAATGATCCTCACTACATGCAGGACTCTCGCAGATGGTATCTAGTACCTCACGTATTACCGGATACAAATATATAACATTCAAGAGTAACTTTATAATGAGGCCTCCAACGAGTGTCCCTTGGCCTCCACAAGCCTATCTCTTGATTCAACCCCGTCCCACTTTCTATTTCGTCATTCTCGAGTTCTTTTTCAACTTGTAGAAGCTGAACTTCTCTAAGCATATATCTTGTCGCTTACAAGAAACCCAAATAACATTCCATAGTATGGAAAGAGTATTGAAAAGCCAACCATAATCGACAAACCTTTTTGTAACAGCAACAAGTGCTAATTGAAGTTGGTGTGCAAAACACTGAATATAATATGCACATTGACTATCTTTCATGATCAAGGTATTCAGACCATTACTATCACCCTTCATAATGTTAGCCCCATCATAATCTTGTCCACGAATTCTATATGGGTTAATGAAAATTGCGCAAGTGTAGAATAAATAGCTTCCTTAAAAGACAAAGCAGTAGTGTTCATGACATGCACAATACCAATAAATCGCTCAACTACTGCCCCTTATTTTTTAACATAGCGCAAGCACTAAGCCATTTGCTCTTTTCGTGACACATCACTAGATTCATCTACTAATATTCAAAAATAGCCATTTCCAAAGTCACTAATAATAGCGTTTGTGAAACAACCTGACCTTACGGAGGGTCGAATCCTTAGTGCTTGACCTGAGTCAAACACTGATTGGTGTTCAAAATTTAACATTTTAATAACAACTAATACGGTTTAAAAGTGGAAAACTTAAAAACAGAAAAATAATACAAAAGTTCAAACTTTTCAAAATTAATTTACATAATCAAATCAATGTCTAACCAAAACATAAACAATAAAGTCTTGTCATTAAAATTCTTGGCTAGCTGATATTTAAAAATTGTTATTCTGAAACATCCCCATCATACCCTTGTATGCAAGATATCACCAAGTACGATATCTACCTACAACTGTACCCGAAAACCACACAGTTACATGTTCCAAAGGGGGAACGTCCCAAAACACACAAGTGTTAAGGAATTAAGCTATCAATACAAGGTATGCAAACAAGGAAGTTAAATCAAAAAACTTGAGAAAGGTATTTAAATCTTGCATTTAAATACCAATGAATAATATCATAAAAACATTCCATAAATAAACAATACTTTCCAAACTTAGAAA
>CAAKMY010044465.1:4892-27925 GCA_901111285.1 Corrigiola litoralis | reverse complement strand
CACCTTCCCCATCCCCCTTTCCTCCTTCCCGGCCCACCTTCCTCTTACCTACCCCCTTTCCTCCTTCCCGACCCACCCTCTTCCTCCTCCCTAAACACGCCATCTACATTTTCAGATCGGGTGTCGGGTTTGAGAGGCTTACTGGAGGGTCTAAGGACATGGGCGCCGATGACATTGTTGTCTTGGACTGGGTGGTGATGTCCATGTTGGTGCCAGTTTGTTTGGGGAGAAGGAAGAGGGGTGGGGAGGAGAAACTAGAAGATGAAGTTAAGGAAAAAAAATAAAGGTTAATCCCTCACCCTTGATTTTAGATCTATGAGTGAGGATATGTTCTCACTATTAAGTTAGCTTTAATCCTTAAAATTATTGGTTTTGCTTTAAATTATATGTTAATAATTTTATTAAAACACATATTTTTCATATAAGCTAACGTCGTTAGCATTCCGTCCTCATTAAGGGCATTTTAGGTCGAAAAATCAACCTGAGGAGTATTTTGGATTTCTCGAAAAAACACGAGGGCGTTTTGACTTTTATGCAATACCTCAGGGGTATTTGATAAATTTTTGTTATTATAAGGCAAAAATGCCTAAATAGTATGTCGAGCACACCAAGTCACAAAGACTAATACAAAACCTTTGAAACTTGAGTTCCATACACCCATAACGCCACATGAGTTTTAAAACAAAATTTTTGGCCAGCTTGCTTGAGTTGTAGATAACCTGCAACAGAGTGTCACATTCTTTAACTAGAATCCGGTAATTTTTAAAAAAATATCGTACATACAAATACACTTGATCAAAATGAGTGGGAGGACATTAAGCCTCCACAGTATATGAAACAATGAAATCAGCAAAGAGCAGACAAACATTGAACATACGCAATCACTTGGTCCATGAAGAAGAATGTAAGCTTTACACTATGTTATGTCTCGACTCTCGACCAACTCAAGCAGAATTGGCATCGCTGCTAGGTCCACCAAAATTTCCGGCATTAACCATCAAAAATACATACAAAACCCGTCTGCTAAAGTTGCCATCTGTTACAAAGGCAGTGAATTAAGCTTCTTTTCCATTTGTTTGGCCCGGCGGAGAGTCTCCAGCGCCTCTGCTTGGTTTCCAGCATGTTTCAGCTTCAAGGCCTTTATTTTCTCTGCCTTTATCTGTGCTTCTAGTTGAAGTCTTGTTTGACTGGAACCGTCATTCTTGCTGGAGCTTGATGTCGATACCTCTGCTTTAACTGGGGCATGTGAGACAACATGAGCATCTTGCAAACCAATTGCTTGGAGGGCAGATAGAAGCTGAGGGTCAAAAAGATCCTCAACAACTGCACTGTCAGCTTGTCCTCCGTCTGATGGGGGAGGCGCAGGATCATGAGGACTAACTTCCTCCAGTTGGGCTTCAAGTTTATTCGCTATATCAAGTTCAGCATCCGCTTCTTCTGCCCTGCCTTCTCTTCGCAGCTTTAGAGCATTCCGTTTGTGATTAAGGCACTCTCGCTGTAATTTGAAACGTTCATGACTAGACATAGGTTTTGTGGTCAGATGCAATGAAACCTTCTCCCCAGGCATCGCAGAAGTAGATGGACTATGCTCTTCCTTTACTGTTGAGGATACAGTCGAATAAGTGACTTCCATGGCGATTGGCTCAAGGGAATTCTGGGGTTTGTCTTCGGGCATGTTTCTTTCTAATAGCTTGGCTTTCCTGAGTTCTTCTCTAGCTTCAGCCAAATTCCCCTCTCTTTTAAAAGCAAGTGCTTTCCTTTTATGAGCAAGAATCTCTTGTTGGACCGGACTCTTTTGGTTGTCTGGAGAAATACTAGGCGAATGGTCAGTATCGTAAGAACCTGCATGTACCACTTGCCGTTTCTCTGAAGCATCATTGGCTTCAGCGTGTCTTTTGAGTGGAGTTTGGTTAATTGCTTTTTGAGTAGGCTCAGTTAGTTCAGGTAGAGTTTCTTGTTTTTGTGCTGCTACGTCAGTCTTGTTCTTAGAGAAGTCAACCACAGGTGCTTGCTTTGGTGCTTCACTTTCTGCCAACTCTTCCTCCAATGTCTTTGCTCTTGAAAGCATTTGTTCAGCCTCAGGCTCCTGTCCCTGACGTCTAAGGGCAAGGGCCTTCCTCTTTAAGTTCAACAGTTCCCGCTGGATGTCAGGCTTACTTCTTCGTTTCACAACTGGAGCACTATCAGAAGTAGAATCCTTATTTTCCACAGACAAGTCAGCCTTTTGGTCTGACACCTCAGCAGAAGACATCACATTGTCCTCATCTTGCCAACCCAAATTCAGGAGGAGCGATAGGTATGTTGGATCTTGCAAATCTTGTTCTGTCAAGTCACCTTCTTCATCTAAAGGGGCAAGAACAGAGGATAAATCAAGGTGCGCCCCAATGGGTTTTGATACTTCATCGCTGAGAATCATCTCAGTCGGTACCTTAGCAGCATTATCCATCTCCTCAAGTTGCTGCTCAAGGTCTTTCCCTTTCTTCAGCTCATTATCAGCCTCTTCTAACTTTCCTGTCCTTCTTAAAGCGAGAGCCTTCTTTTTCAGTGCTAGCAGCTCCTTCTGAATCATTAATCTACTCCTTGTTGCTGATTTTCTGTCGGTTTTGATACTCGTGTCAGATGTTCTAGCATCCAATTCACCTAATTCACATGCTTTTTGGTCAGGATCCAAGTTTTCAAGATCTTGTTCCAGATTTTTCGCCTTCTTCAGCAGTGACATTGCCTCTGCCATGTTGCCCAATCGTTTCTGGCTTACAGCTTCTTTCTTTAACTTAAGGATCTCGTTTGCAAGTGCTCCTCTACCAGAAGCTGACTTGGTAGCTAAGCCATCATATACAATAGGCTCCTCGGTCCAACCTAATGATAGGAGAGCAGCAACCATTTCTGGATCATGCATATCATCATCTGTAACATCAAAGTTCCCATCAAGACCAAGATCTCCACCTAAGCCTGAGAGGTTATCCAAGTCAAATCCAGCATCCAGATTCAAACCAGTAGAAAAGTCCTTTTTCTCATCATAATCCAGGCTGCGAATCAGAGAAGATAGCTCATCATCAGAGTCCTCAGCATCCGCCAAGAATTCCTGTTCCTCAATTTGTTTCTCTAAAATCTTTGCTCTCTTAAGTTCTTCCTTTGCTTCAGCGAGTTTCCCCTCACGCTTAAGCATTAGAGCTTTTTTCTTCAAGGCAACAACTTGAGACTTGTCCAAACCAGATGACAGTTTACTATGACTAGTCTTTACAGAATCACGTCTAATAAGATTGAGAAGCTCACCTTCCAAGCTCATTGAGGCAGGTTTCTTTTCAGTGTCATGGATATCCATATCAGACCATCCAAGTTCCCTGAGTTCTGCAGTGAGATCATCTTTTTCCTTGCCCTTCTGAAGGATAGGCTTATCTGTCATACCAGATTCTGGAGACATGTCTTCCTTCATTTGTTCCTCAGCAGAGCTGCTAGAAACCAAAGCCTTCCTTCTATTTTTTCTCAACTGTAGCTCTAGAGCTGCTGCTTGTCGGTCTAACTCCTTTGACTTTTTAAAGGCTTTTAGAGCTTCCGCAGACTTGCCTTCTCCTTTGAGTATCTTATACCTGTTTTTCTCATCCGCAGCCTGTTGGCGTAATTCTTCAGGAGTAGAAGTTTCACTACTAATATTAGATTCAGTTCCGAGCAGATCTGCATCCTCATCCTGGTTAGCAATCTCTTTACCAGATTCTTTCCCATCATTTGTCAATAGCTGATTCAGAACCCCATCTACGCTCCTTGAGGCAGATTTTGAGCTCCCTGGTCAGAGGCCATCAACATTAGCTGAAATTACAGGTTCCAAATTGCCAAGTTACATAAGGCTAGACAAACCTACTGAGCAAAATGTGTACAGAATCATTATCAAGACTACACCTTTTCAAAACACTTTTCAGTTGTGGATCGCATGAACTAAAGTCATTCTCTCCTTTATTTGTACTCTACATCTTCCATGTCATCGCATAGTAATAGATCAATCACCTTTACAATCAAAGAGAAAATCTCAACGAAACAATAGCCTCTCCACATATACAAGTAAGGCTGATTCAAACTCTTTCAATTAACAATCTACCACAAGACTCAGATCCCAAGTCACGCTACTGCATTTTTGAGAAAAGATGTAGAAGGCAATGCAACTAATAAGGATTAAGGAGATAGCAAACAATTCCAACCATAACAAATGCTAATGCCACAACTATAAGAGGTAGTACCTTTCCCAGCACGACTCTTATGCCCATGGCGCAGCTCAAACCGGGCAGCCTCCTCCAATTTCTTACAAGGTTCACATATACGAACTGGAGAATCACCTTGTCCCCGCAACACCATTCTATGCTGAGTACAAGTATTGCAAAACAAGCCTCCACACCTTCTACAATGATGCTGCATTCAGAAACAGAATACAGATATTAGTAAAACCCTTCCACACTAACATGAATTAACCCACATATTTAGCAACTATTCAAATTTATCATATAATGTCAGAGCCCCATTAATCCAACATTTATGTTACTTAAAAGCTACTAACTAGCAACCATGATAAAATGTTACAATTTCATAATATCATTTGCAACTAAAACTAAGCATTTATACATCACCCAAAAAGCAAACTTTCCCAGAAATGTTCAAACTACATTGAAATAGATGAGGTAATTTAGCATATCTTATACACTGCCAATTAAAAAAATCATCCTAGTAAAAATCATACTACTATTCCATTAGCATACTAATGCACAGGCTTAATACCTTGATATCATAAACTCAAGTAAGACGGCCTTATGATAGATGGGCAGTGAACTTTTCCGATTGGGGATGAGCTTTCGACCGCCAATCCTAAAAGCTCACCCCAAATCTTACTCAAGTGTTACTCTCAATTAACAAGCCCACCGTCCCAACCTTTATTCAAGAGTTGCAAGTTGAATGTGAGCGAAAATTTGAACAAACGTAAATAATCAAATGTGATGGAGGGAATACAACACAACTTCCCAACAAAGTTCAAACCAATATTACATCAAAATACATACTCCTAAGCACTATCAGTATCGATGGTCAAAATATGACCTTGATACTTGTGAAAAAGCAAATGGAGCAAAACTGTTGCGACCCATGACCATTATCACTATTCATATCGATGGTCAAAATATAAACTCGTTACGCGTGAAAAAGCAAATGGAGCAAAACTATTGCGACACATAAGACCAAAATTCAGCACCCCATACAAAACTCCACTAAATTAATTCATCAAAAACTACCATTCACATCCACTAAATTAATCAATGATCATAATACTACCTCGATGCACACGAAAAAAAGCAAATGGAGCATAATTCAGCACCTCATACAAAACTCCACTCAATAAAAACCATCAAAAACTACCATCCAACAATATCACTACTCATGATGATCAACAAAAAAGTCTAATTTGCGGATCAACCACACAATAATATGAAAAACGATCAACTACCCAGATACTAAAATCGAAAAATAAAGAAGATAGAAGTATAAAGTTTGGACCTTTCGATTAAGAAAAGTGAACTGAGAAGTGCATGATTGGCAATGTGAAGCATCAACCACCCAATTATTTCCCCTTAACGAGGGCTTTGCTGGTAAACCCATTTTCTCTAACATCTCTGCTTTTTCTCTCCTGGATTATTTATACACTTTATTGAGAAAAAGTCTTGGTGATTAAATTTTATTGTTGAGTACAATTAATTGGTTTTTTGTGTGCTGTTGTTTATAGCTTGACAAGATCTAGAGTAATGGTTTTTTTTTTTTTTGTTTTTTGATTTCTATGAGAAGTGGTCAATTATGTCTCAGACTCTCAGTAATATTACCAATCTTTGTTTATTAGGTAACCACAACTCTACAAAGAGTGAACTGTATGCCATTCAGCCTGTCATCGCCTGTGTTCCTTGAGTGATTTCTTCTAGAGCTTACTTTGTTTTTTTAACCACCATTTTTTGGCTCTTGAGAAGTTGAGACTAAAATCTTTGCATGTTCCTCTTCCCTTTTTATAAGGGCTTGTGTTTTTCTTTTGAATAATGCTACTGAAAGGCCTTGATGATTCCGTAATTGGTTGTATAAACTTCTCATTCCAAACTTTGTTAGTTCACAGGTATTGTACTGAATCAGCGCATCCGAAGTTATATTTGAAATAGTTTGTTGAAATTGATGGATTTCTGATGTAGCAACTTGTAGAAAAGAACTCATATAAAATAATAAGGTTTATGTTGTGACTGTAGGGATGGGGTTGTGTCACAATTCACAAAGTACCTTAATGCTTGCATCCTCGTTTGCACATTTTCATGGGAAATTGTGCAGGTACTCTGATCAGGTAGTGGGTTGAAGTAACTGTTTGTCGCAGCTATAATCCTTGTCCCTGTAGTTGCACTTGTGGATTGTGAGCCTAATATTGCCAAATATTAGAAGACAGTTAAGTAACAGAGTAGATATAATATTTCCAGTTTGAGGGGGTCAGATATGTTCTTATGTAGATGTTCATTTGTCAAAAGTTTGAAATTTACACTTCTCTCTTGGGAAAATGTTTCTAAGAAGCACTTCAGGACCCTCAGCTTAATATGCTGTTTGATTCTTGGGTTCTGAAGTAAAGTTGGGGTGCTTTAGTGTCCACTGTTTGTTTACACTTGCTGTAGCCAGGTGTTTGGTTTATGATTTCTATTTTTGATTTCCTCTGCAATTGATTGTTTGAGGTACCAGGTATGTAGCAGTTTTTGTCTTGGTACTATGTAAATATTAGCATCACCTAATACTTTTTTATGCTTCAGTTTGCTCATAGAAAATGTGTTCAAAGGTGGTGCAATGAGAAGGGAGATATCATCTGCGAGATCTGTCATAAGGTATATTTTATCTTTGGTCAAGATTCTGGGATGTTACTGCTTTACCTATTTTTAAGACACTTTTGGTTGCGGATATGTGTCTCGAAGGTTCTTCAGGTTAAGTAATACACAATCTTATTGGCTTTTTTCGTTGATTGTTTCTAGCTTCTGAGTTGCAATAGGAAATGGCTGGTGTCAGTCTTGGTCTTGTGGTTTATTACCCTTAGCTACAGTTTGCATAATTTGATTTGCAGAGGGCCTCTCACTGGATTAATGTTTATTCAGAGTATTAACCTAGTGACTGTAGTCGGGAATGCTATCAATGATGATATTTCAGAATAAATGACAAATTATTTTGGAATCGTGGTCTAATAAGTATGATCATTGATGTGAAAAGAACTGGCTTAAACTGGTTTTGGTTTTCTTTATATCATATAGGCTGAGTCCTTTTTCCAAGTTGCCTACTTTGTTGTGAACTTGTGCCTGTGGTCCTGTTGCTTGTATATTATTCAGTTTTTTGTGAATCTGGTTCTACTTGTTTAACTTCTTTTGCTGCCTATGTCATTTCTGGCTGTGGAATGTGTTTTGAGGGAGAAATCAAGAGATGAAAAGCTGTATGCATGTTGAGGTGTGTGTCCTATTTGACTGCCTATGTATCAGCAGTTTTCGCTGACAAAAGTGAACTCATGAGGCTGTAGCAGGTTAAGTTAAGTCAGAGTATGTAAATGAAAACTCATGAAGTTATCATCTATTTGTAACATCGGTCTTACCCAGTGCCTGTTGGATATGTTCTTTGAAAGTGGTTATCAAAGTTTGAAGTGGCTTCTGTTCATGCTTTGTGCCCTATTATTTGGGACCCTTTCTATCCTACTCTGGTGTTTGGATTATCATTTGATTTCTGAACATATATTTTAATCGCTATGTCACCCCTCACCAGAACAGTTTAAATTCGTTTGACATGAAAAGGTCATTAAAGGGAATTGTGGCAGATACCTTAACCATATGTGATTGTAGATGAGTATAAAAATAGAACTCTTCTTCTTCTTCTTTTTCTTTTTCTTTTTCTTCTTCTTCTTTTTTTTTTTCGTGTTCCAGTATATCATGAAGAGTAGCTCAATGTCTCTAAAGAGGCCCTGATCAAGGCGGGGTTGTGACTTAGGTGTTTTTATAATCACCAGTGTGAGGACAGAGAGGTTGTTCCCATGACCGTTCATGAGTCTTTTTGCTAATTCATTTAATAAAAAGAGCAGGCTATAGAATAACTCGTTTTAATTTTATTTTTTCAAGTATTCTATCATACTTCAAAGTCCGAAGTCAAAGAGTATTCAGTATTGGATCTTTTGGCTCTATTGCAAAATGAAATATTATTTGGGTATTCTAGAAATGGTATGTACCTTAACTTGAAGTGTGACGTTTTCCTCTCTTAAACTATATATGTTTCAGTATTCAAATAACTTGCAAATCAAGCACTTGAAACAAAGGTTGTGTACCATATTTAAGTATATTTCTAAGCAACTAAAACTAGAAGACTTTTTATAGTTGATCAAAGATAAGATAAATTTTGATTAGGGTGCTTCAATTGAGTATGTCATGTGTTGAAGATAAACTGCCAAAGCGTGTGTTGAGTAACTTCAGTTTACATGAGCTATGATGTTCTTGACAATTTTGCTCTAAAGTTGTGTATGGAAATGTGGTTGGCTTCTTTAATTCTATTTTCTATTGATGTTGCCATGTCGATTTGCTTTTTGCTCCAATTTACATTTGAAACAGCGACACCTAACATTCTGCCTTGTTTTTTGCTTGGTATGTAGCCTTACCAACCTGGTTATACTGCACCACCTCCACCAGTTGCTGATGAGACAGCTATTGACATCAGGTGAGTTTAGTGTCTCTACTACTTTTCATGTTTTTGATGTAATGCTGCTTTCTGATACCTTTGTAGTATTGTTGTATCTGGTTGGAGCCTTTGAGTGAGACGTATTTCTCTTATCATAGTTAGTCAAGCCTCTATATTTCTTACTTCCTTGTAGCAATGTCTGATCTGCTTTCTTTTGTTTGTTGCTTACAGTGCACAATGGACGGTCTCTGGGGCGCCAATAGACTTGAATGATCCGCGCCTTTTGGCTATGGCAGCAGCTGAAAGACGTTTACTTGAAGCTGAGTATGATGAGTATGCAGATACAAATGCCAACGGAGCAGCATTCTGTCGTTCTGCTGCCCTTATTGTAAGTTGCTATCATCATCTCCCTGATGCTGATATATGTTTCTTTGACTTCCATCTTGACCATGTCTGTAGTATCATTTTTATCCTATCTATGTATTATCTGAAAACTGCGGGCAAGTCACATATATGGCCATGTAAACCTCTTTTATATGCTGTATGCTGGAAAACTGAGATGTATATGTGGCACAAGTTGAAACTTTTCCTTGTTTTTGTAATTTATCGGTAGATTGTCTCATTACCCAGGGTATAATGCTCTAGATAGTTGATGTTCTATTAGACGCTTCAGGTTTCCTTTTTTTCCACAATTTTGGATTATACCTAGTTCTTCTTTCGTGGCTTGATTAGTGCACAAAGACTTTTGCGACGATCTTTCTACTATCTGCTTGTTCACCTTTGAACACTTTTACGATGATGATGCTCCTTACCACCCACTCTCGCCTCTTTTTTTTTTTTTTTTTTTTTTGGGGGGGGGGGGGGGGTCAAGTATTTCCTTGTTCTGATTTTGCTGAATATTCTTGTTTCTTGGCAGCTAATGGCTCTGTTGCTTTTGAGGCATGCTCTTTATGTCACCAATCCAGACGGAGAGGAGGATGACGTCTCCACTTTCTTTTCTGTGAGTAGTAAAACTATTCTGTGAATATTGGCGTTGCCTCTGTGGCACATGTTATTAATGGTTTACATCTTGGCAGCTTTTCTTGCTTCGGGCTGCCGGTTTTCTACTTCCATGCTACATTATGGCATGGGCTATCAGTATATTGCAACGCCGTAGGCAAAGACAGGTTCGTTGCTTTACCATATGGTTTCCTCCTCTGGAACTTCTGACTTGCATAGAAGAATAAAGTTTTTTTTGGGCATCAATATCTTTATTAAGACTCTCTCCATCAGAGCATGTTACTTTTGCTATTGCACAAGGGCCGGCCTCAGACAAGCACACACGTCATCCTTGAGCCAAAGGCTTGCTAAAAATGGAAACACATGACCTTTTTGGATGGCGTCAAATGGAAAATATAAATAACCTTGTTGGGAGGGAGTTTTAAAATAGAAAGTACAGTAATTGAGACCTGGAAAGTCAATAAGCATTTCCACCAATGTACAGATTGAGACCTGGAAAGTCAATTAGCATCTCCACCAATGTAAAGATTGAGGCCTGGAAAGTCAATTAGTGTCTCCACCAATGTAAAGAACAAATAATGCGAGTGTATTATAAACCGGAAAATAGCATAAGTCCGGAGCAGTACAGTTGCCTGGAGAATACAACTAGAAAATCAATATATAGACTTCAACACACATTATCCAAGCTCATAGTTGACTTTGCTAATAGTGGACAAGCATCTCACTAAGAAAAAGTATGACTTTTATCACAGTATGTTTTTCAAACTTCGCTAGCTTATTAATGGACAAGCATCTCACCAAGACAAAGTATGTGGCATCTCGGTTTGTGCTTTCCGCTAATCCTACCATGGATAGAGGTGCAAAAAATGGAAAGAGAAGAAAAACAAGACAATTATAGTTATGTTTTGTTAATTAGAAGTATAGAAGTTTCTTCATTAGTTTTTTGTGTGTACAAATGCAAGTACTCTTACCTGCCTATGTTTCTAAGACTTGTGTAAAAGTGTCCATTATGAGTTAGGTTTGACATCGGGAGCTAGAAATTATGATAATGTGTCGCTATTATTTCATGGGTGTTGAGTTGGAGAGTATCATATCCATCATAGGGCGAAGGCTACTTATAATATGCAAGATGGTAATCTAAAAGATATTATAAACCTCTCGATTACTTTCTATCATTCAATGCATTGATTTTATCGTCCATTACTCGTGCGAACCTAGAGATGCTACTGACGAGGACAAATTAGTGCTTAATAGTGGCCTTTCTCCTCATGAAGGGTGTGACCTAGATTCACAGAGAAAATCCATTCATATGTTATGGTCTATATGAACTTCTCTTTGACCAAGTATATGAAGGGGTTAATACCTATTTTTTTACAGCGTTTACAGGAGGTTTCTGTTATAAAAACAATTTGTTCTGTTATGATATGACACTTATTCCATTTTATGTATGTTTTCTGACACTCAGGAAGCGGCCGCACTGGCAGCTGGGGAAGTTGCATACGTGATACAGGCAGGACAGCATAGGGGCGTCCACTTCACCATAGCCCCTGGACCAGCAGTTGCTCACCATCCAGAGCCAAACCAATAACTGTTATTTTCGTAAATGCTTTATGTTGAAGAGGAGATATAACCAAGAGTATGAAGGTTATGTAAAGGAGACCATGAGTAATTTGTTTTGCCACCGTTCGACGAGAAATTTGGCAATTCATCCGTGCACATTGTGTACCATGTTGTAACTTCAGTAAAACTTATTTAGCAAAGAAGGCATAAACCCTTGAAACTCTGTAGGTACGGTCTCCTTTTGTTGTACATAAACACGGCGCTTTAGTTATGTCGTTTGTATCATTCTATTCTGTCTTGGAAACCAATTTGCTTTTAGCATTGAGCTCAATTATGTAATAGTTAAGACTTTGTAGAATTTGTGGTCATTTTCTTTTAATTATTCAAGAGAGTTCTGACTGTCGGAGATGGCTCTAAAGCAATGATGAATGGCGTCTTCTCTTTTACCTTTACCATCATATGGTCTTTCACCCTCCCACCATTTATTTGAGAGCAATGAGCCTTTTGTGTGTTTTTTATGTTCGATCTTCTGTAGTATGAAATCAGGTACTATCGTCGTGGCCTATGTTCTGCGATGGAGGGATTAATAATTTGCTCATAACTCTTGCTGTATGTATCACTATTTGTGCTTTTCCCTATTAATAATTTGGATTCTATTTAATTGGGGTGGAAGAAGCCTAAGTTTTATACACCATGTTGAGCCGAAACCCCGAGTTGGAATACATAACATGACACTCATGTGGGTCAAAACTTATTACATCACCTATTTCAGCGAAACTTGATGCACCTATGAAAGCGGAAGTACAGCAAACAAATTAGCTTGAAAGTTCGACACTTTCTGAGAAGTTAGGGCCCGACAGAGATCACCTATGCTTCGAAATGTCAATAACTACCTCTACATATAACTATGCGAGCTTAAGTTCCAAGAATCAGAAGTCGTCCAAGGATTTGAGGAGAATTAACCAGGAACACTTGAAAGGAAGAGGTATAAATGATCCAGACAACCTGTAGTTTTACAGGTATTTTGGTTAGTTGAAGGCCTGAAGCGCATGGCTAACCATGCCAAACACAAGTAAAGGTGTCTTATGTCAACTTATAAGGAAGATTGATAGAAAATCACATGGTACTCCAGTTCCTCGTTGTGTTGTTACATCTGAACAACTAATATCGCTGATTGTTTTTAATTCATTCACACAAGTGTGCTTCAAAATTATGGGGTCTTAAGAATATTATTAGGTGGATGTTATAGGTCTATACCATATTCCAATAAAGGCCATATTCGGCTATTGAAAAATTGAATTCGACTACCTGATTAAAGGTTTCACAATATCACAAAGGGCTTGACTGAAATGGAAGATTTACCAAAGTAGTAATATCAGCTTTGTTCAGTAACAGGCGTGCTCAGCTTGTTTACAACATTGCTAAGCTTTTAGATGACAGACAACAATCATTGGGTTTGAGAGTTAGCATGTCTAAATCAAAAACTGAAGTGAACTGCGTGAGTAGTCATTGTCCCTCGTAGGTTGCATACTTGCTATACATATTCAAGGCTATTTTTGTTGCTACTCTTTGCTATTTTTTCGGCTTTCTGGCCAATGGAGATACACAAAGATAGAGATTTACAGAGGATGTCCGTTATTCTACGGCATAAGTTTTGGGCATGAATTGTGAAAGTGAGTGTGATAACTATGGATAGTATTGGTCTCTTTTGTTGTCCCTTCTGTAATACTTTGTTTAGTTTTTTAAACGTTCAAATTTGATGATCTTTTGATAGCAACAATTCATAGTTCTTTCGCTTTAATTTACACTGCTAAAGCAAAGATATCGATGAAGACCCACAGTACTAGAATATTTATTGGAGCAATTTTTTTTTTGGACCATACCCCTATCTCCTTTATTTGGAAGCTAGTGCTTTATATATATTTTGCATGTTGTAGTTTTGTTGTACACAATATAATTTGGTGGACGAAACTTATTATAAAATCATACCAATTGTATCCATAACTGCTGGATAATGTGAGTTTGCTAAATCTAATTTGTGAATGTGAGATATCAGCAGATGGTCATTTGTTGGGAAGACATCAAATAAAATAAGGTCTAGCAAAATTGTATTTAAGGAGTATGTATTTTGTAGGAGTAAGATTCGCGATCAAACCTCCTTTTTTTTTTCCGTTGCTCCCATATACCATTGAAATTCTTCTAAAAGTTAGTGAATGAAATGGATAATCCATCAGCATTAAAAGAGAAAGAGATATTATTAAGTAATACGGAGTAAGATGGTTAGTTATCCCAAGGGAGGGAAAATGGAAAAAGAAGAGAGGCAAAACCGATAGATAGGGGTTTGTTGCCTTCTTTTGTAACTTTGAATGTAGGGCTTCACGCTGGAAAACCCCAAGCAGTGGGAATAAAAGCATAAAGGAAATCCATTGAGCACAAATTGATGCATAGAGAGCAGAGCTTGGAATTCTAAAGTAAAATTAACATTAAAGCAATTATAGCTTGGGCTTTCTCGAGAGATTTCTCTTCCTCTCTGATCGATTTTTTTTTAAAGAGATTTCCATTCCTTGCTTACCAAACAACCATAATTCACCTTTGCCTCAATCAGCCAAACATCCAATGTTATTTTTCCATTCTCATTCATCATCTTTATTATCTTAGTTGTTGATCCCGATGCACTATTCAGCATTGTACGGTTTTTTACCCAATTGCTTCAAAATTTTGGAGGCACGTAGCTCATCCAATCCGAGTACTAAGTTAAATGATCTTTAATCATTATCTTGTGATTACCTCGACCAACAAGAGCAACGGTTATAACATGACACACATATTGAGTGGTTGTTTGGTTCAATTCCTATAGTGATTCCCATTTCCTTGGAATTCAACTCCCATATGAATAATGAATTTCATGGAAATTGGCCTTAACATGTTTGGTTGACAGATAAAAACTCACAATTCCCATTATTTTTAGGGGCACATTAGTAATTCCAAGGAAGTGTAGGAAGACATTGGTCGGGCACATTGGTCGACCGCTAGTTTGGGACACACCATTTATTGGCACAGAAAACATAATAGTAATTTTTTTCCCCATATTGGCATTTGTTTATTCGATAATAGAAAGAAAATGTTCAAAGGAGATCAAATCATAACATGAGAGCTCAGGGAATGCTATTACTATAGTTCGAATGTACGACTAACCAATTTAGAAGAGCTCGGAGAACATTAAAGATGCGTGGCAAGGGAAGATGACATGGCAAGTCCTTGCTTGGTCTAAAAGAGCAAAAATACAAATGACAAGAATGTAGGGAACCATTGAAAAGATACTTGGCTTCCCAAGGATGGTGTTCCAACTTACCTTTTTGTTCAAACTTCACAGACCCTTGTAAAAAAGAAACACTCCCCTTATATATTACTCCATATGTTTTGCTTCTATCAAAGGCAGCTCATGATTAGAGAAGTGAATCTTACAAACTTCTCTGGATGTTCCAGGTCCCCTACTGTCTTCCTTTATTCTTCTAAGTCTTCCTTGTCACATAACATATACAGGATTCTCATAAGAACTCAGTATCACATTCACAATCATTCTCTCATCATTACAAGAACTATAAGCTCACAATTTTCTTGTCCTCCATTTCTCATCCTACAATTTCGAGAAATGGGTTGTTTTGCCCACAAGCTATTCATTTTTCTGTCTTGTGTAGCATTTCTAGTTGCCATTCAACCAGATAAGGTCTCGGGGTTAAACAGCATAGACCTTGCCTTAAAAGGCTATTCGCTATTCTTAAGAAAGTCGAGGATACTAGAGGGAGTAGCTGTGAATGATCTTATTCACCCGCCTAGTCCAGCACCGCATCCTTCGATGTCAACATTCAACCCAAATCAGTCCAGCAAACGACGAGTTCGAAGAGGATCAGACCCAATTCACAATAGATGTTGAAACAGGCCAGGAACGCTTTCCTCTAGAATGGAAGCTCACATTTTTGGCAAAGAGAGAGGTAGGTCATATACAAGTAATACAACATATAGTAGGCAGCTTTAGGAGCAAAACACGCCGCTCAATTACAGTACAATGTTCTTTGTTCCTGGCCAAAAGTCTTTTTCCTATAAGGCAGGGCGTGAAATGGGAAATGCACACCCATTTAAGAGATCAGACAATCGCCATTTGGTAAGAGAACATAGCATTGTCACAGAAGCTGATCAAATTTCAATAGTAGGCTGAGAATATCATGAATTTCTTATGTTATACAACTATATGTATTAATGTATAGCTCATAGTTTCATATCAGATGATAGAAATCTTTTCCCCTGCATGGCTTGAATACTTGGTACTATATCATTGCTGTCAAGTGTCAACTACTTTCCTCTCTCCGTAAATCTGGAACAATGCTATGTTGGTATGACGTGAAAAAGAGCAGCCTTGACATAAATGACAAGGGTTACTTAGGAAAATTCGAGAGGAAAAATGCCATTCATTTCGATAGACCATAGAGGCACCATGAAATATCAATACTGTGGTTGAATCTATATAAGGGGATACGTAGCAGATATGGGAGTTCAGGACAGGAATATATCACTAGCTAAACTTGGTTTATATACCCCCCTACATAAGATACAGATATCTATGAGTAAATCTCATGTTTCTTCGTCAAGGGGATGAGCTCCCCAACTTTTGCCCATAATCAAGATTTTCAGGGCTTTTACCTAACGCCAACAATACCTATACTATTTGTCATATCCATTTCTGCACTCCACTAATACTGATCTGCTCTGCTAGAAAAACTAAGGCATTCGGTATACTCTCTTTCTGCGATTCGTCTTCACAGTAGATCTCTTTCGCGCCAATGCCTGCCAAATCATATGAACAGCATCTCCTGGCTGGGAAGGGTACTGGTACTCGAAATGATGGGCTACTTCCTTGAGCCTTTCCCACATCTTCGTCCACTCATTCCTATGAATTCCCCTAAGAAGATTCAGCAGGAATCCTTCTTGTACAGCATCTGATGCCCAGACAAACACGCTGAACTCAGAATAGTTCAAGACATCCTCATAAGGGAGCTCGATGTCATCACTAATAATCACAGGAACACAATGGCTGACGATGGCATCAAAAAGGCGATTGGAAGAAGGGGTGTCTCCAGCTATGTTTAAGCAGAATTTGGATAATCCCATCCCTTGGCTCGCTTGACGAACCCCACTCCTCTGTGCACTTCCAAATGCAAAGTGCACGTCCTTCTCGTCTTTAAGAATATAATAAAGTTCTTGGCGAATCATTCCTCCCTAACAAATACCCAAAGCAGAATTAGTAGAAGCATTTATACCAAATATCAGGATTGGCAACTACGAAAGTAAAAACAGAATAACAATGCTAAAATGTAAGGAAAGTTATTAGTACATCCCAAGATAAATGAAATTCAGTCTTGCTTCACATAAGACCCTCTAATCAGTGGTAAATTCTATGATCCACTCATCAATTAGCCCAGCAGGAAGGTCAAGTATCTGTTATAAAGTAGATATTCAGTCACAAACTTGCAGCACCACTTAGGCGCTAACAAAACAAGAAAATTCAGTAATATAATGGAGGAAACAACTACTAGTGCAATATGATATCTGACGAACTCGCCTTAGCTACACTAGAGAAAAATTCAAATGAACAAAAATGCTAAACCTACTTTAGATTCTTATTCCCGCTGATATATGAATAATGTCGTCTAACAAGAAGATAGTGTGCATGACACTTATATAGAACTATATCAATGTCAACAGCTTCTTTATGATCAAGCTGAGACTGAAGATCCCTGTATTAGTTTAAGAAACAGTTCCAGTTTCTTATGAAGGCCAGAATATGATGTTCAGTCAGGACATAGTACTATAGATGAAATTTCTCAGAGCAAGTGAAGCCCCTATACTTGCAAAAAACAACTTTCTAATTGTGACAATTTTCCAAGAAATCGAGAATAATTAAGCAAGTTGACGCAATTAGAACATGGCATAGATACTCCACAAATTTTAAAACTTGCAAAGAGTTGAGATTACTCACATCCTTCCTGTAAATTGCTCCTTGGAAATATGCTAATGTAGGACGATGCTCAAATGGGGCTGAGCTGTTATCGCTGATGGTCTTTACAACATGTTGGTAAGGAGCTATGACATCCTTCTCCACATTAGCAGTCTTTGCCCCATATCTTCCAAAATCTGCGAGCACAAATCTGGCAGAACTCAGCTTCTTTCTCGCGTACAACATACTGTTTGGATGATGTGCAACAATGATATGGTCCTTTCCTCCAGTCTTCCTCCACTCTGGACGCCTCATCAAGAACTCAACCAATTGATTTTGCAATTTCCTGTTGAGGCTAAGTTTCTCTTTGCGGTGGACCCTCGAATGGCGATTGTAACTTAAGGATGCAAAGAATGGCACAAAGATAAAATCTGCTTGACTTGGATTTTCCACTCTAATAACACTACATGGTCTGAGTATTTCCTTAACATTGGATGACAGAAGGTCAAGAGTGAGCCAATATTCTATACTGTGCTGTAAATTCAAGCCACCTGGATATCGCGGAACCAAGCTTGGATTCCGAACATCAGGCCACATTCTATTAGGCCCTGCTTTCCAATCTAACAACCCAAAATGAAATTCAGGAGGCATATCGTACATGTACACTCTCAGAAGAGCCGTATTTGAGGTACAGGTCTCATTATTACCCACTGAAGTATCTATTATCACATTCAAATTGGTATTTACACGAGGTTCTATGGGCAACTCCTCAACCTCACGGGGGTTTACTATTGATGAAGGTGGTGTTGGTACAACAAAAGGCTCTGTCAGTTCATCACCCTCCTCGGGTTTATAATAAATTTGTTCATTATCTTCTACGATAAACTTAAAAACCGACGAAGGTATGAGAGGATTAATGACCGAATGGAAAACAAAGAATGAAGAGAACATAAGCAACATCATGGAGAAAGCCGTTACGCTTAGAAGCAATTTTGAGGCCGGTAACGTCGTCTTCTCTGACATAGCTATAATCTTCACATACACAAATGTTCCAAGGGTTCCAAATCATGAAGTCATTACATAAAATAATTCTCATGATAACCCATAATCACAAAGCTAACTCTCAACCCAAAAACTCAAGGGACAAAAATAAAACTCTAGCTCTAAAGCTGTGTAGCTTATTGATGGATAAATTTGGTGAGAAGGGTCAAATGTATTAGATGATAAACCACCCTACTCACTCAATATGGCTGGATTCAACACAGAATCACATGATATAAACACCCCCAACTCCAACATTTATGGTAAGTCGCCATTTTCTCACATTAAACTCCTATAACAATAATAATCTTGACAATGTTCAACATAAATAATGTCACACGGACCTTTCAAGTTTCATTCACCAGAATACAACATGCAGGCTAACAAACCCCACCTAGCTCATTTCTCATGAAATAATATCTGTTCAATATTATCACCGACAAATTCAACCCTGCCAAATAACCTGCACACACAAAACAAAAACACCAAAACAAATATTTTATTTAACACATGGATATAACACAATGACATAACACTGATTTTATGATAGCAACATTTCATTTTCACACAACTTTAAAAAAAAAAAATCTAACAAATTATAAAAGACAAAAAAGATTACAGCTAACAAAATATTAATGTAATAAATAAATGAAAATGACCAAAAGGGTTATTAAGAAATAAAATTTAATGAATAAGAACTTACAAGAAAAGGAGCTTCTAATTAGAAATTTCATGGCTGACCCCTTTTTACTGTGGAAGCTTTTATGAAGTGATGAGAGGTAGGAGACATATTTAGACAGGTACAAAGTCTCTTTTAATCAACCTACCAGAAAAGGAGATAAAGTAGGCAAAGTACGTACATAAATTGTATACATACTCCTATAATAATGGTTTCCTAACAATAATCTAGCATTTTATTTTTGTTGGTACTAACAATAATCTAGCATTGAGATACTAACCAATGTACTTAAACTAGGTAGTTGTAATTAAGATAATCTAGGGAGGGAAATCTTTGGGAGGTGTTGCATTAATTGGACAAGGAAACACTAATTAAGTCCAGGAATAGAATCATATGATGTGACTTTCCTACGGAAATGCGCAAGTCACTTTCTGAAAGCTGACGTTTTTTACGTGCAAATTCAGGAAACTAGAAAATTAAAGCTGTGGTTTGATTATTTGTGGTGATGGACCACCTAGTTTGTATGTGGAATCATGATCAGAGGGTTAAGAATAAGTGATTATTTGGTGTTGGCATAGTTATGAAGAGTTGAAGTGAATCTAATGGGTTAGATTGACTGACAAAAGATAGGAAAAAATGAGTTAGATTTTGGGGGAACAGGTGTTCGGTGGTACAGAAGTAGTTCTAGTTCAGTTGAATGGGTTTCAGACAAAAATGATTATATCATGGGAATAGTTTCAAGTTGTAACGAATCACGAGGAAGTCTCCTGGTTTAGGTTTAGTTTGTTCATGCAAAAATGTGGATGTGCCACGTACAAGGTGGTTCCAAAAATTAATCACTTTCGTAATTAGTTTAAATCTATTTCATGTTTTAATTGTAGAACACAATTCAACAATTTTTCTCTTAAAAGATACTAAGCAGTAAGCATACTTATATTTAAGAGGAACTGAAAATGACCAGCCCCTAACAAAAATTGTTTGTGATTGTTGAAAAGAAGAAGACATAAAATTAAAGAAAAAGAGATGTATAACCTTTGTATTTTGGAATGTCAGAAGAGCTTTCCAATTCATATAATTTTTTTTTTTAAATAAAGGCCGAAGACCCAAATCTCAATTCATATAATTTAAGAGATGGGCTAGAAATGTACTGGAATTAGTTAAGACTGCAAGTGTAATTAGGATTTCATCGATAACAATAGCAAATTACCACGGCAGCTAATTCAGCTGGAATTAAGAAAATCAATCAAGGTACAACTCTTACATGTGCACATTAAGTTTTGGAGTTAGAGAATAAAACATGCTTGGGGATGAGATAAGGAAGTGTGCCAGAAGAAAGCTTAGGCCAAAGAATTCCGTAAAGGGTTCCGTAAATAACCTCCATTATATGTTTTAGTATTTATGAACACAACAGATTAGATTTATGTAATATTCAGATGATTAACCAGGGAAATCATCACTCCTGAGTCCTGCCACCCACTGATTTTAAAAACTTTAAGTCTCGTTCTAACAAAAAAGAGAAGAAAAAAATAAAGAAGAGACCGACGGATAAGAGAATTTGTGAAGAGAAAAAGGATAATGCAGCGGTGTTGTTTGACTGGTTTCACAACTAACAAGCTTAAGCCTCGACCCCATTTGTACGAGCCCATTAGTTCTTTCTATAGCTCTTTAGTCGGCCATGTTTGTTAACTTGCCCCAGAGTCCCAGACGATGGCTTTGATTGGCAACAATGGTGTACACTTTTAGACAGCCCAAGCTTTGCTTCGATATCGCTACAAGAAAATATGCAAGCCCAATAACCCGTACGCATACCGTTGTAAATTAGGCATCCTATGTGTATTTTAATATGTATTCACGGGTGATTTTTAATTCGTAGAGCAATCAATCGGATAGGCTGGGTCGAGTTATTTCAGGTCGGGTCTATTCGGGTGTTGACAACGTTCGAGCTAAGGTCATATTCAGTTAGATCGGATTTGGGTCACATTAGGCCACTTATTCTTTTCGAGTTTGATTTGGGTGGTTGTGGTCCGTTCCGATCTAATCAATTTTGAGTGAAAATAGTTTCAGGTCAATTTCGAGTCTAGTCACGTGGTACGTACCCTCGTGGTTTGACGTTTTGCTCATGGTACCCACGAAGTTAAGTTTCCACACATAGTATCCCTGAGGTTAGTGTTTTACTGCACGTGGTACCCCTCTATTAACAGATGACAACTTTTTGTCGGTAACTACTGACGTGGCATGCCATTAGAAAAAGGATTAATGGTTTTCGCACATGGCCATGGTACCCTTGAGGTTTGCATATTACGCACATGGTACCTCTGAGGTTTGCATGTTGAGCATGTGATACCCAATTTGGAAAATAATGGCTAGTTTTTTCCTTAACGTTGCAGATTCTAGTATATAGTTCTTATAAATTCCAAATTTCCATGCCAACAACTACTTTGTTTGTTATCTCACAAAAACTCAACAAATAATCTCAATGAAGTTGAAGGAAATTGTAATAAGTTATATAATGTTTGAAATTATGAGATAAAATGACTAGATTCTGCAACTTTAGAGCATTACATTCATAATTCTTGCAAAAAAGATGCTTATATTCAAAGTATCTTTAAAATTAAACATTACATTAAAAGTCATTACAGACCACTTTCCAAAACATCATGATTTACAAGTTACTTATAAGTAATATGTCTTAAAATTCCTATAACCATGCCTAAAGGCTAAATGTCCAAAAAATATCTCATTTACAAACATATGTGCAGAACTGATAAACCTCATGAGTATAGTGGTATCATGGGCAAAATAGGCAAACCTCAGGGTATTATGTGGTTCCGGGCGAAAAGTTGACGTCCGTTAATAGAGGGGTACCACGTGCATAAAAAAAGTTAACCTCAAAGGTACCATGTACGAAAACTTAATTTTGTGGGTATTACGTGCAAAATGTCAAAAAACAGGGATACTACGTGAATTTTCGGTAATATCCAATTAACAAAGTTATAGACTTTGTTGCATATCAATTTTCACGAAAATAGTAAATCTATAAATGTTTACTATATAAAAGGAAACTCAAATTATTTTTGATGAGATTCATCCATAATTCAATAAATTTTGTTTTCGACTTATGTCTTTACTTCTTTGTATGAGCTTTTTTAGGGCAGTCCCGACACCTCTTGAATCGTGCCAAGATACCTTCAGGTCACATACACACCAAATAAAGCTATGTCAAATATCCTTAGAAACATATTAACTAGGCTAATGATTTGATAATATTCATCAAATTCCAAAACAACATTAAAATATAAGCAAATTATATAAATATAAAGGTACCTAAAATGGTGTAAATAGAGCTTACTAGCACCGTCAACAACCATGACGTATAATGGACAAATGGGCTTCGGGTGGCATTTGTGTGTAATGGCAATACAAATGCCACGAAAATGGAGCATCTTATTTTGACTGTTGTCAAAAAAAAAAAATAAAAAATGGAGCATCAGTCGCATTTCATAAATGCCTCTAAGACTTACAAATCCCACTAGAACGTAATTTTATTGTAGTGCGAGCTTTCGATTTTCATCAAATCAACACAACTTGCATAAAATCAGTGAAACACATGATTTTTCAAATGGAACGACCTAATCCTTGAATCCACCAAAACAATTCCCAAAAGGCCACTAATATATAGCTCTATAAAACTCGTCAAATCTCGAATCCGGACTAAACTGGACAAAAAAAAAAAAAAAAACATGCCAAATCTCGACTTATCAACCATATGGCTACTTGTCTCAAGATCAAGAGCAATCCCCCTACCCCTTTCATACTTACAAATGTATGCACTCTTTTAATATTTGAGTAAAAGAGAGGACGTGTAATTTATGACTTCAGTTCAATTGGTTTTTGGAAAGATAATATTTGATTACTCGAACTACTAGGTCGTATTTTTTAGACCATAAAATTTATGACTTCAGTTCATGTTCAACTATAAATTACCCCCCCTGATTTTAAAAGAATGATATTCTATAGTAATTCTTAATTTGTAAAAAGAATGACATTTAAACTACTTTCTAGCTAAGTTATCAT
>CAAKMY010044448.1:0-12416 GCA_901111285.1 Corrigiola litoralis | reverse complement strand
GGCATGCTCTCTTCATTTTATTTTTGCGTGTCTTATCGTATCTTCCAAATATTTTCTAAATATTTTGGAACTTCTCTCATAATTAGCACAAACAAGGTGAACTTTGCTTATATTCTCCGAAATTTTCTTATTTTTCTGATACCAATCTTTCTTAGTTTTTTTTCCAGAGATTTCTCTTATTATTCCAGAACTTGCTGAACTATTCTTGTTTTACGGAACTTTTTCTCCCTAAATTTCTTATAATAAGCAAAATTATGGTGAAAAGAACATGCCCTAGTTAGGATTGGAAGTTATGAACTCCATGGTGGGTAGAAATAGTTGCGGAGTTCTCTAATTAAGCTCTAGCTCCTTTCTTCTTCTACTTTTATGGCTTAGATTTGGTTTGAGGAATGCTATTATCTTTCTTTCTATTCTGGCCTGTAGTATAAAGATGCACTCTAACCAACAACTCGCTTGGATAGTGGCAGATTTCATGCCATTATGCACCATTGGGGCTATGCTTGGGATAAAGTAGCATCATATTAGCCTTTTGTAGATTCTCATGTGTCCTCATGTGTCGTGTTAGAAGTTCATTGAGGAAATTCCTTCATAAGGTGGACAAACAAACTGAGAGCTCCCGCACAAGAAAATCTTGGTATGTTAATTTAGCATGACCACTCGGTGTTGAAGTTTGCTCTTTGGATGGGATGGCAAAGGCATTCCTTATCAGCTTGATCATATTGAAGATCTGCTAATGTTCAGAAGTGGGGAAAAGATCCGAAACAGTTGTCTTCGAATATCCCCCTATATTTTTTTTTTTCAATTGGTTGTGGTGGGCAACCAGAGCAAGTAAGGAGTTAGAATTGCTGCTGTTAAGGGAATCAAGTCCATAAAGCAATACGTATGAGACTATGAGTCATGGCAACGGAAACTAGCTAGAGAAAACAATCCAAGTGGCATTTTTTCCTGAAAAGTGGGAGGAAATAGTCTCTTTGGCACTTGGAATTAGGACACCTTTTAGTAAAGGCTTCTATGGTGTAGCGACATGCCACCATTCCTCAAGAAATGAGATTGTGAATCTGATGCTTTTTACATTTCAAGTTTTATAGTGACCTATATTAGAAATATCTCAGACGAATGTATGTTAGGTGACTAAATTCTCATGGCTAATGTCAATGGTAAATGCTTACCTCCTGGGGCGTTCCTCCTGTTACACTTTTTCTTGGATATGAAGGACTCTCAAGAGAATGATTATGATTTGAAGGGAATGGGTGTCTCATACAGAACTGGACTTCTTGTTGTGGTAGGAGTTAGGCCTAATAGTACCTTTTAACTGCAGTGACTTGATCGGCGTTTGGGGAGGAGGTCGAGGTGTGGTATAGTTGTCACTAACAAAGAGATCTCAAATAGTTGATTTGAATTTTGAACTCTAATAAGGAATATGATCAAGATTTGTGATTCTATGTGTGTCTACAGTCACTTGCATATGCTCATTGCTGTACTTGGACCACTACTCCAGCTGGACTAATCATGAGGAAGTCGTCGTTGCTTTTATATTTGAGGTTTTAGTTCATTGACTTGTTTGGTACCTCTTGCCTTGTTCTTTTCATTGATGGAATATCAATCTAGACGTGTCTCATTCTGATTGAATGAATACAAATCCTCCTAGTTGAAGCAGAAATCACAACTTGATAGTGTGAGTGTATTGGTATTAGTTGTGTATGTGAGACTCTTTTAAAGAATAGGAATGTGCATGAGCACATGTTTTTACCATAATTTTTAGTTGGTGTGGAGAAACTCTTATGTTTTAAAACTTGATTAGCAGTTATACTTTGGTGGGCGGGTATCATATGGCCAAATGAAAGAGTTCAATTAGTTACAAGTGCCACACCTTGTTTAAGCGAGTGAGTTATTTTAAATCACTGAAGTGAATGTGAAGAAAGCTTCTCTCTGGTGCACCTAGTCTGTGCAATAGGGAAGTGAGGGAAGGGTTGTAGTAGTGTCCAAGGTAAAAGATACTTAACTTGTATTGTCCTTCTCTTAACGTTCTCTTAGTCTGTTTCTGATATATTACATTACATTATATTGTCAGCAAAATTTCTTCTTAGTACAACATCTTTCTGATAAGCTAAGTAATTATACGATTTCCACTTAGTATTCAGATGGCCAGTCTCTGATTTCCTTTCATGCTATATCATAAGTGAACTTATTACTAATGTTTTTTACCATGCTTCTTTGTCTATTGTTGCTCTGCTATACTTCAAGTTACTGAAACTTCTTCTCGCAGAATGATTTAATTCAGCTGTTCCAACCATTCGGAGTTATTACAAAACTTGTGATGTTGCGTGCGAAGAATCAGGTTTTTCTTTTTATGTTTGCTGGAGATAATAGTAGATTTTTAATTAATATAGCTCATGGATTATCTTTTTTCCTGTCAAACATTGGCAGTCACTTGTTCAAATGCAAGATGTCCCTTCAGCCATCAGTGTGTTGCAGTTCCACGCAAATGTGCAGCCAAGTATAAGGTTTGTTGATGAGAAGCCTGGTACTCAAACAACTTTAACTTTCTATCATTGCTGTCGAGATGCTTTCTAGTAGTTACTTTTGAGTTGGACATTTGTCATTTGCCCTAGGTAATTGAATGGTGGGTTATGTAGAAGTCTTAATTCTCATCGGTAAATTGGAGGCTATCAGGACACAGCTAGAACTCAAAGTTAACGGGGGGACCAAAATTCAATATATTGACAGGGTTTAAAATCTACAATTTATAGTCGTATTTAACAATCAAACCTCATATTAATACCAAGCAAAAAGAAAAAAGGAAAATAAAAACCTAATCGGATAAAAGAGAAGATTCACATGAGAAATTCGTAGAATCTGAGGAAATGGAAAAGGGATACTAACTAATTAAAGGTTAGTAGAAGCCGCATGTGTTTGATCTCATGACCTCTAAAATCTGATTTCGTCTTGCTAAGCGCTTAGCCAGTAGTGGATAGGCACTTTGTATGCAATGAAGAATAAGACATGGCAATAAAAATTCAAAAACACAACAGGGCCCAAGGCCCACTTTGGCCATACCATAGCTCCCCCTGGTGTTTGTTTCATAACTGTGTTTCTACCTTCTAAAATTTGAATATTGTTTCCTTGGCCGCTGCGATTCCTACGACCTGTAGTTTTATCGTGCTTAGGTTGCTTTTAGACATAGTGGCACAGTATGCTTCTAACTAAGTCGGAACGTTCATCGAACCTTTGCTTTCTTAGCGGCAAGAGTGCAAGCTGAATATAAGGGTTGCTGTTCTTGCGGTTCATGTTGCGACATCAAGAAAGAAGGAGAGATGTTTTGGCAAATTGGGAATTGAATGCCGAGTGAGGCTTTAAGTGTATATTTCGTAAAAAACATAGGCATAGTGATGCAAAAATGTTGATCATAACAATGATCGAACAACACTTGAATGCATTAAGCAGGCAACCTGGATGTAGGAGTGAAGCATACTCCTACAAAGATTTGCATGATTGACATGATGAAACATGAACAGTGAAGAAAAATCATACTCGTCCTATCTTTCTAATTACAAAAACACCACTAAAGGTCACTTTTTAAAGCTTCATGGTTTCTAGAGGTTTAAAAACGGTGGAGGTTTCCCTGGTGTGTGTGGAGGATGGGTTAACCCCCTTTATTTGTATGTCGGTCTTATGTGCTGGAAAAGTACTGAGTACGATTCACTATTTCTCCTCTGTGAGTTTTCTCATTCCTTGTAGTGGAAGTTGACTAAAATTCTAGAGGTGTAGAGGGTGGCCTGTTTCTAAAGTTGACTTACTACAAATCTAATGTGTGGGTTTGAGTTGAAGTAAAGAAGGGAAGTTGCTTTCGAGTTGTGTAATTTATGTATGTTTTCTGGTGTTTTTTGATTGAGCGAAATTCCCATATATTTTTGAGTGACACTTAATTCTATGGATTTTCTGTGGGGAGGGGTAGTATATCTGGCTTGTCTTTGGCTAAGGCTCTGTTGGTTTTGAGAATATCAAAATTAAATCTTCATATGAATTGGGTTCAGTTGTGTTCTTGAAGCTAAGTGGACTCCTTGTCCTCTTTTATTTCTCGATTTTTTGATATATTCATCTTTTTCTGTGAAAAAAAAAAAAACAACAAAAAAAAAAAAAACAAAAAACCAGTTGATTACCAATCAAACCAGTAGACTGCTGATCTTGAGTATGCTATTTTACTGGAGAACAGGAATTTCCGGAAGTTATTGTGTTATAAGTCAGAAAGTGTAAGTTGGTTGGCCCTAGTGCTTGTTAGTTATCATTGCTTCTAGAACTTAACTATGTCTCAACCTCCGGAGTTTATTTTATGGCTTCCACATGAGCTGGACTTACAAACGCCATTAATTGTCTTCAGGGGAAGGAATGTCTATATTCAGTTTTCATCACATCAGGAATTAACAACAATGGATCAGAGTGCTGATGGGAGACTAGACGAGGTTAGTATTACTTATTTTTATGAGATTTTTTTCTTGACCAGATGCCCTTCATGCTGTTTTATACTTAAAAGATATGGATGATGCCAAATGCTTCATTTGCTGATATGCATGTTGAATACCCCTTTGAAATCGTGCGTGGGCTTTGTTTTGAATCACGGTTTTGTATACATCTTCTTCATGCAAACTTATACTTAGTTATATATGTTCTTAGAAAGAAAAATTCATAGCTTTTGTGTATGTGATATAGCTACTCCTCACTGATAGCAGTTACAGACTACTAAAATAATTTTATACTGTAAACAGCACATCACACACCAGGGAAATGGGTATGGAGGTTACAGATTAAGATTGGTTGTGGTATCTCACAGTTCCAATATTTTTCAAACATTGTGTGATGCAAAAATATGTATAGGTCGTGGTGCAGTGGAGATTGCATGAAGCAGGAACTTCTTGGTGATCTTATTGTTGAATCTGCTCCTATTACAAATTCTGATGATAGTTCAATTCTTTTTTGTTTATTGGTGCTATATCATGGGTCACTCTTAAACCTGTAAGATGCAAGTAAAATATTTATTCACCAGTGCCAAAAAGGGGGGAAAGGTGAGAATGTCAAGGGTATAGATGAAAGGAAAATTCTGTAGCCCATTGCTTTAATATCAGATTTGAGAAGTTCTGGAGGTTATTAGTGTTTACCAAACAGAGAAATAGGTCTGCTGATAATCTGATATGCTCCCAGGAGAAGCAATATGATTTCTAGAAATCAGTGATAGCTGGACTAGGGTGTTTCGCGTGTACAGGCATTTACGCGCAGGATTTTCTGCAGTTTTAATAGTGATAAATGACTTTATTATGGGGGTAAATTAGCTAAGAACCTGTCTTCGTTTAACTAGACTTTTAACTGTTCTGTAATAATTTTGGTCTCTGCTCTAGTGTCCTCTTTTACTGTCTGCGCTCCCTCTTCTTCTTGCAGTAATCTTGGTTGTCATTCTGTAACTTACGTACAGCCAATTATTTCAAGTGTTAGTTGTATAATTTCTCTCTTCTTCTCTCTATATATTCTTCTCTATTTATTCTCTTCTCTCTCTCTCTCCCCCTTGTCTCTATGCTGGATTGCTGTGGGGCAACTATGGGCAACCAGTCCAATCGAATACTCTTAGTTACAATCCATCAACTGCTGTATCCAATAACCGTGGACGTTCTGCACCAAGTTTTTTCTCCTCATGGATTTGTGGAGAAGATTGTCACATTTCAGAAGTCAGCGGGTCAGCTTCTTCAAGTTCATCTGTTTCTTTCTATTCCGTTCTTTCCCTCTGCATTCCTATAACTGGTTCTTAATGTTTAACGCAGTTTACACATAACTTGGCAGACTTATGTTGGTGGTAGTAGTCCATTGGTCAATAACTTCTGTAGAATGTTAATGTCCTCCACTCTTGCTTTTTATATATAGATTGCATATTCTGGATTTTTAGCCATCAATTTGTCCAGTGAGTTGCCATGGCTATCTACATTTATCTTATAGCATATGAGTATGTCATCATGCATCTCTGCCTTTACTGTCAAAAGTCTTGTTGCTTCTGATTATACTCATTCTGTAGGTTTCCAAGCCCTCATCCAGTATCAGTCACAACTGAGTGCAGTAGTAGCACGAAATTTACTTCAGGTTTGAGTTGCACTCAAAGTACAGTTTAAAATTGTCACTTGATTTGGAGTTACCTATCCCAATTTTTCCTTGTTTAGGGGCGCAATATTTATGATGGTTGCTGCCAGCTAGATGTTCAGTATTCCAAGTATGCCAGACTGACTTAAAGCAGCTTCAATCTATAAGGCCAATGCTTGTTTATAATTTCGAGCTTATGTGAAACATTCAATTCAGTGATAATAGATGTTTTCCTGCTTGTGTTGTATTCATGTGTATTATTATCTTGGTGCAGACTTGACGAACTTCAAGTAAACTATAACAATGACAGGACGAGGTAAATTCTACGAGAGCATGCTGCTTGATGTGATTATATAATTTCAGCTGCATTGCTGTCTGTGACTCTGCAATTTGTTTATCTGAATAGGGATTTTACAAATCCAACTTTACCGCCAGAATCTAAAGGCAGGTCTTCTCAGGTATGTCAGATTGTTGACTGTAAAAATATTGAGTTTGGTATCCATTCAAGTCTGAGATTAATGTGGTTACTCTGTTAAACAGCCTGGCTTTTCTGACGGTGGTGGTATATATTCACTTCCAGCAGGTGGATCTCAAGGTATTTTCAAAAGTTTTCTGTTACTGTTGCGTTTCTTAAATGTATGTTTTCCAACTAGTGATTTCTAATTTCTGCTGTTACTTGTGTGTCAGTTGCATTTTCGGAGGTACGTGTCATGAGGTGGAGTGCAGAAGCTTCCTTTTCTTGCTGAAGCCAATACTTCCATCTTTTTTATTTAACCCTTATCCTATATATTGTTACATAATGTTTTGACTATGTAGTCATGGGAAAAAGCTCCGCTACTCAACCTATATGGTGGTTGTTATGTGAATGCATTATATGTTTGAGGAAACTTGTGTCTGCTTTAGAGTTCTGAAATAGTGCAATGGATTCTCTTAGTATACATTTATCAGGGCGGCAATTATCGTCTAATTTGACCATATATCAATTTTCTCCCTTTTGTGCATATGATGCAAATGCGTAAACTTTTTCGGTTTTTTTTTTTGTCCTTACTTGCTTCAGAAAGATTAGTTACTGACTAATCGACTACCAAAACTAGACTACATCTAATAGGATGTCCCTGTCGGTAGTTCCTTTTTCCTTCACAATCTCTGCTCTCGTTTTCTATTGAGATTATGCCAGGGAAGTGGAATAAACCATACAGTACTGTTGTGTGTTATTTGCATATATTCTATCTCTTCTGCGGTTTTCTTCTTGTTATGTTGTTTTCGTTTGCATTCTCACAAGAGTATGACTGCTGTCATTTATTGTTTATGTCAGATGGCAAACCATGCAGCCGTTGCAGCTGCTTTTGGAGGAGTGTTCCCTCCTGGAATAACAGGAATGAACGACAGGTGTACAGTCCTTGTGTCTAGTTTAAATCCTGATGTAAGCTGATGCTTTCCCCTTGTCAGCCTCTGTTCCTTATTACTCATATTTACTTTGCTTGTTTTCATCCTAACCTTTATTTGTGCCTTTGGACTTCTCTTTCGCAGAGAATAGACGAGGATAAACTCTTTAACCTGTTCTCTTTATATGGGAACATTGTGAGAGTCAAAGTTCTTCGCAATAAAACTGATCATGCCCTAGTGCAGATGAGTGATGGCTTCCAAGCTGAGTTAGCAGTTCACTTTCTGAAGGTATGCTTGTGGGTCACCATTTATCTATAAATCATATAGGCTCTTGCTATTGCCTCATTTTTCACGGACTTCAAAATTTTGGTCGCATAGAAGAGAAGCTAGCTGCAATAAATTGTAATCGTACTTATATCTGCTAATAAGTTAAGATGAGTACTGAGTAGTTACAAACAGGCATAACTTGTGGGGTTGTCAGGATTTCTTGTGAACCTTCCTTATGTACTTAAATTTAGCTTTACTCCCTGCTCTTTCCTGTCTGTAAAAAAGACCTGGTATGGATATTGGATAGAGAATACATGTTCTAAAAGGTCTGAACCCCAATTTATAGAAGGATATATTACTGTTCGGTCGTGTTGATGGTGAAACTTCATGCCTGCTTTCTATTGAGGTATTTTCAAGTGAAAATTTTCTACGGGAAAGAGTAGTGTAAGATTTGTTGCATAAATGCTTTCTGGTAGTTTTTTAGTGCAAATGATAGGCTCATTTTTTTTAAAAGTAGCTGCTTTTGGCCGAAATAGTTTTCATTTGGAATGATAAGGAGCATAACAAGGTATTCCAAAACTGCCTTTTGGTAAAAGAGATATCACACTCTTTTGAGAAAGTTTGTCCAAAAGTATAATTTTGACAAAGATACATGCTCCGCTATGCTAGTCTCACAAATTTAGAGGAAAACTCGGTGCTACTTGTTTTTCTCTTCCGTCTCTTTTGGGGGAGGAGGGCATCATTTGCGCGACCGTTGTACTGATGATTATATTTGGTGGTTAAGAAGAGAATTTTGCTATAGTTGCGAAAATATCACAGGTATGATGACTGAGGAGGTAGTATTTGAAGTGCTCGTTGATGTTTCTCAATTTTCATGCACATACTATTTCTGAATTTAAAGACATACACGGGTTGTGGAGGAGTTCAGACGACATTTTGAAGCTGCATGTCAACAGTGCTATCTTTTATCCCCTTGTGTCTTCTTCATTCCTGGTGCTATAAATTATTCAGGTACCAAGAGGAATGAGGGCATATGTTTTGATAAGCAGATTTAAAGGGAAAGGAAGGGGAGGGAGAGTGAGGGATCCATTTTCCCTCCCTCTTTAGTACACGAAATCCCTCCCAAATTGGAGAGATTTGGAAGGAAAATGGAAGCTCACTTCCACCCCTCTCCCCTTCCTTCCATGTTTGATATTCAAACACATTGTTAGTATACTATGAAATCATGGAGAGATGGGGTCTGGATGAAAATCTTCCTAAAGCACCTTAATCCAGATCATGTTCATTTCGCACTCCAAACAAGTGCGTAGTGAGTCTGTGTGTAATATATATTAGTAGCATATCATAAATGTGCGTTTTCCAGCACAGGTTTAGCATTAGACTTGCCATATTCTATGGTTCTTTAAGTCTTCTTTGATCGTTGCTAGACAACACAAGCTAAAAGATGTTTTAATACAAAGCTTGGATTCGTTTCTCTGTCTGGAATGTGTTCCCAAGCAATGACATATCGCAGAGCTCTCTGGATGAATCTTGTCAGTAGAGTTCAATCAATCTGTATTTTGATTTTTGATTTCATTGCTTGTTTATGCAACAATCATGTGACTTGTGTGCAGGGGGCAATGCTTTTTGGCAAGCGGTTGGATGTTAACTTCTCTAAATATCCTCAGATCACATCTGGTGCCGACACCCATGAATACCTGAACTCGAATCTCAATCGATTCAACCGTAATGCGGCCAAAAATTACCGTTACTGTTGTTCTCCTACAAAGTTGATTCACCTGTCCACACTACCCCAAGATGTTACTGTGGAAAATATAGTGAGTCACTTGGACGAGCATGGCACCATTGTCAATACGAAGGTTTTTGAGACTAATGGCAAGAAGCAAGCCCTTGTTTTGTTTGAAACCGAGGAGGCGGCAACTGAAGCCCTTGTGTGCAAGAATGCAAGCACCCTTGATGGTTCTGTCATACGCATCTCCTTCTCCCAATCGCAGGCGATATAAACAACTTATTTTTAGGTACTCCTGTATTATCAAAATTGCAAGAGACTGCTGTATTTCTTTCTTTTCAATGTGATGCGTACAGGAGGCTTTCAGATGTCGAGGCCTTGAGCTAAGTGTGCTTTACACTTTTACTAGATGCTTTAAAGTTGTGGGGATGCTGTTTTCTCTGTATATTCGCCGCACCTCCTTCAGGGAATTAATATTTTGTTTCCTGCATGCGGAGTATTTATTTGTTTGAGCACAAACAGTCCAAACATGCTATGCCTACTCGGTTACTGACAAATTGAGTCAAAAATGTCATTTTTCACAATTGTGTACAATTTTTTTTTTTGGGTACAATGTGTACATGAACAACCACACTAATTTTAAAAGTGACTATTTTAAAATTTATCTATTATTAACATTAAACTGCCTTTTAAGAAATGCTCTATATTTTTCGTCTGATTTCTTTCCCCACATCATCCCAAATAGAGAAACATGGGGATGTGGCAACTGGAAAGTTAACCTTAATAGTATTGAACGGACAATCAAATTTAATTTTTATTTTTATTTGAACATGGATTATAATTCTTGTGTATACAATACATTAGATCTTTATTTCAAATTCTTACATAATCCTCCTTCCTTGGGCCTTTGTCACTTTCATCCTATCATTCATGCCTCGTACAAGTATGTCATAACCTTGTCAATAAAAAACTAATTAGTCAATAATCACATTTATTGTGAAACTCAAAAGTCTTCACAACATTCGGTAACATTTTTTGGAATTTTCTTTTTTGAACTTTATAACTTTACATTCAACCCCTACTTTGTTATGCTATGTGATTGCAAATGACTAAAATGAGCATTGGACATGAAATTTAAGTGGCATTGGGGGTGACAATTCATCAAAAAGTTTGCGCTCTAAGGTTTGGTACGTGAGATTAGAATTAGGAATATAATAATCAAGTTTGTACTTTGACATACTTTTGCATAAAAGTATTTCTAAATAGAAATCCAAAAATATAAATTTGATTAATATATTTTAAGACTTTAAATTTATAATTGTTAGATCTCTATCTACAAAATACTTTTATGTAAGTATGGTTTTATTATTTTTTCGATGATATATCTTGAGTTATTGATAATAAATGTATAAATTCAAATAGTGTCAAAAGTAGACTTAGAAAATCGAGTAGATCAAAGAGAGTTACTCTTTTCACATATGTTTGTGAGACAGTCGACTCTCCATAGATCATAATTCCAACAATCAGGGTAAACATATTAAAAACATCAAATTACAATACTTTACACCAAACAATCAAATATATGGTTTGATGATAAATGAACATAACACAATATTGGCAACTTGGTATCATAAGTAAATATATTTAATTTGATGGACTAAAAGAGATGTCAACCAAGCCAATAATGAAATATACCACCATAATATTGTCAACAATTATATTACTACAAGAGTAGTTATTATTTAGAAGTTTTATTTTTATTGTGAGATGGTGAGTTAAACGCATCCGAAACCGCAAATGTAAATATAATTTTCCCAAAACTCGTCCAACTTAGTGTATGTAACGCTAGAACAAATCACGAGAAAGGCTAGCACGAGTTTATATGGCCACATTAGTGCCTACCCCCCTGCATGCACGTGGTAAACATACGACAAAGGGAGAGCAACTATGCGCCTAGGAAAATGAGATAGCGTCACCGGTGGTACTCAAATTGTGCGCCATCCAGAGTATTTTTGTAAACTCATAGCATATTTGTTTCTCTCCTTCCATATATGAGTTTTAATTTTGCCCATTTAATAAAGGTAATATTGAAATATCAACCAATCTTATATTTTTGACAAATTGATAAAATCTAACCTTTCCAAACGTAGACTATACTCATAAAGAAAACATAGCATTATACACTCAAATGTGCTTCCTTCAATTCAAGGGCGTACTTTTCGTCGCCCCAAATTTGCGTATGTCGCCCCAATTTTGTCACTTTTTTCCCTCAATACCCCTTTAGCTTCTTTTGCTCTTTCATATCTCCCCACTCATTTCTCTCTCTACACAACCCCACTTTCTCTTACTTTACATTTCAAACTTAAAACTACTTAAAATCTGAGATCAAAACAACTTCACATTTAACTAAACTCACTAAACCAAACACTTCATACTAATCAACATTTCACCTTGTTTATCCAAAGTAAAAATCTAAAAATTTAAGTTATTGATAGCTCCTGTATATAGTTTCATGGACATAATCAACATATCCGAAAAATGAAGTAATTTTTTTTTTCCGGAAATTACATATTGGACGCGTTGAAAATACACCCGAGCCATGGCCTGGACATGTTGAAAATACACCCGGGCCATGGCCTGGATGCATCTGGGGTGCGGCCGAGCCATGGCCCGGACATATTTTCAACAAGTCTAAGCCATGGCCGGGGTGTATTTTCAACACGTCCCGGCCATGGCTTGGACGTGTTGAAAATACGTCAGAGCCATGGCTCGGCCGCACCCAAAATGCGTTCAAGCCATGGCCCAGGTGTATTTTCAACAAGTCCATGCTTTATTTTTTATTTCTAATAATCACCTTTATTATTTAAGTTGATATATTACAAACTTATATTATATTATTTATATTTTAAAATCTAAA
>CAAKMY010044447.1:0-15998 GCA_901111285.1 Corrigiola litoralis | reverse complement strand
ACTAGGTGAACACAGTCCGTCCTGCAGCATATATCAAAAGCACTGGACCAGGCTTGGGCTTGGCGCCACCAGTGATGGCGCCATGGCCCAGCCTGGGTCAGTCCTGGCCCAGCCTGTGTCAGGCTAGGTCCAGTCTCGGTCCAATTTTGACTTTTGAGGCTTATTTTGACTTTTTCGGGCTTTTATGTGAAATGTGATAAAAGCCTGATTTTACTGATTTTGGGCTTGTGATGCAGGCTCAATCAGTCTTAGGCTGAAAAAATATGGCTTACGCATATTTTCGGGCCTATTTAGTCATAGAATGGTGATAATGGTATTTTTGTGGTATGAATGTGTTGTGAATGTGGTATGAATGTGTTTATGGCTCGAGATGGTAAAACCGGTCGCAGTTAAGATAAATCGTTCGTCCAAGCACATAACCTAGTTTAGTTATCATCACTGGGCAATTGACAATGTGACACATTGGGGTATCTACAATAGCAAGGTTTTAGACTCGAAGTATAACATGGAGCATCGAATAAGGATTCCCACCGAGGGGGATACCATTTATGACCCCCTCGAGAATCACATAGTTGTCTCGGTAGAGACTCTAGATGTGGGATTTTGTCTTCCCATCCATCGGTTTGTGATGAAGTTGTTGCGGGCTTGGATAATTCCTGCTTCCTAGCTTGCGCCGATGGCATGGCGTCATATTTTTAGCTTCATAGTTGTGTGCAAACTCAAGGGTTAAAGTGTTCGGTGCTAGCCTTCCGAGCGTCGGCTCGTCCACTGTTTGTGAAATGAAGCAGCCTTTCCCTTAGCAAGGAGCTTAGTGATAAGCCGAGCAAGGTCGAGCCTTCGTATAAGAGAAGGTTCGTCTATATCGAGATCAAGCCTAATGAGAAGGCGTACTTCCAGGGATGTCCCCAATGGAGAATTGATCTTGACAAACCGTGGCCTCCACACAAGATCCTTTCGAACATGACTTCAGAAGAGGAGAAAACAGTGGCCTACTTCGGTACTACTGTTGACTCAGTTTCTCGTAAGAGACTTTTTCTTAACTGGATTCCCTCTCGGAATCTCTTGGTGAAGGACACTTTCGTAGTCTTGGTTGGACTTAAGTCCTTCAGGGCCCTGAAGAGGAGCATGTCACTTAGTTTATCCTACCTTCATATTGATTCTCATGCTATGAATATTAACCCTGCTTCTTTGTGTAGAGCGAGTCATGGAATATTTTCGCAATGAGGAGATCCCTATTGATGCTGCCGTTAGGGCCCAACATTCGTTCTATGCTAATTGTTGTTCTTGTAATCTACAGAGTACTTCATATCTACATCCGCCAGCATGGATTCTCCCATAATGGTAGCCAAATCCTCTTCGGTCCAAGACGAGAGAAAATCTGAAACAATATTTAGCAACCCAAATAAAAAACAATGTCATACAAGTGGAAAACTGAATGCAGCTATGTGTTGTTAATCCATAGTTTTATGGACAATTCCGCCGCAATATCATGTATATGCATCAAGCATATAACAAATATTAGCATAAGGTAAAGCAACCATTCCGGCGTCTTTATAAAGGTCACCAGTGTTCAGTAATAGGGTTTAGGGGTATAGGGAACCACTCAAGAGTAAAAAAATTAAAATGCAATAATGATCCCCCCTACACACATATACTACAAGAAAACAGGTAACTAAACAAGTGATCAAGTAACCTCCTTTCACAAGAGGCTCATACACGCAGCACAACATAAATATTCTACTATATAGCTACCAGCTAGTTAGTACGTATAGGGTATGTGCATCTTTCCAATACAAGGATAGGAAGAATGATATGTAGAAGATAAGAATGAAACCACTTCTTCCCCTTTGGATCTAGAAACAGAGAGGTCGGAGTCAGAAGTAAAAGGCTAGAGACATGTAAACTAACGCACCTGATCTCCGACGGCAACCTGTTGACACCTTGGAGTATGGCTGACATGTGTGTAGTAAAAGTATACGCAAGGGCAAATGACAAAGAACCTACATGATCGCCAATGAATAATAGCGCATTAGACTAATAGCACCAACAAAGCAGCCAAATTGACACACTAATAAAGTAAAACCAAATAATGTAACAATTGTCAGTACTTTCAAAGCAACCAACAATTCAGTACATTCACCATTGTGGATAAGGACAATGACAAAATTTCAAAGAAACAAATAACATAATTCAGCTTGAGAAGTTAATGTATACATATCACTACATCTAGAACAAAGCAGAGCTGTTTTATGGTGCATTGGCAGTTAAGGGCAGGCTCTCTGATTTGCATATTAATGTTCAAAATATTTGCCCTTTTTGTCACAACACTGAAGAAACTCTTGATCATCTTTTTCGATATTGTGTGGTTACTCAACAACTTTGGCGGGACTCTACAGTCCGACTTAACATTCAAGCTACCAGTCCGTTTCCTCTGAAGACATGTTTAATAAATGTGCTTAATGCATATTGGAAGCAAGCTGACACTTATATTCATGTTTACTCAGTGGTAGGGGTTTTGTGGGCGATTTGGTGTCATCGTAATGAGATCATTTTTTGCAATGCCCCGTTACACCCCACATGGATCTTAACACATGCAGCTCAATGTGTTGTGGCTCAGTTGGATGCAAGTAAGTTACGTACTACCCGTTCCTCAAGTACTGTGCAGGGGTCTACTTTAGGACCTCTAGGGTTTATTCGCGTTAACTTGGGTAGTACTAGGGCTCCTTTTGTAATGCAAAATGTTGAGATTTGTGCAGTAGTTGATGGCTCTTGGACATCCAAACACTTCCTGGCTTCTGCTGCTTGGGTTTTGAAAACTCATCCTAGTGGTCATAAGATTGATTCAGGGACAAGAGTTGGTGTTTTTGCTAACAGTCTTGCTTCTGAGGCATACGCTGTCTATGGGGCCATTTGTTGGGCAGTTCAACATAGTATCTCTCGTCTTTTGATCTATACGGATGCTTTGCAGTTAGTGCTTATTTTGCTTAAGAAGGTTTCTCCTCCAATTGCGGTTTTGTGGGTTTGCATGGACATTCAGAAATCTGCTCAGCAACTTGAAGTTTGTTTGATATCTAAGGTCGATCGTCAGCTGGTTAAGGATGCTCATGATTTGGCTGTGAAAACAAGGATGGACTGCTCCTGGAGGGGTAGGTTAAATTAGAAGTGTAGGTTGTCTTGATTTCTTGTTGTATTTTCGCTTGTATTCGACCGTTGTCGAAAAAAAAAAAGAATATTACCCTGAACGAGTTGAACAACTGAAAACAATCACATCAGCACCAAGATGCATGGTACTTGTTTTGAACCCATTGCCATCTGAAAGCAAGTAAAAGATAAGCTACCATAGACTTCTGCATGAAAATTGCCATCTGAAAGCAAGTAAAAGATAAGCTATCATAGACTTCTGCATGAAAAATCATCAGAGTAAAAAGCAGCAAGGAGAACAAGATTTGGAAGCTAACGAAGATTTATATCTCGCTGTCAGCGCATATTTAGCCAGCTCAAATGAAGTCACTACAAAGTTGTTTATTTCGAAACAAAAAAACAAATCAACCTACACAAGCATTGCTTCAGTAATTTGCATAACACCAAACACAGTTTAAGAAAATATTAAACTACCCCTAATAGAGTAAACAAAATCAATGTCATGTTTCTCATGCTAGGTTTATCATAACAAGCTTTAGGGTTTACTATGGTTAATTCTATATATTCCCCTAGCCCTGAGGATGTAATATAAAAATTCATATTTAAAAAAAAAACTACTCTTGAAGAATATGATTTGCCCATTTCAATCAAAAGGCTCACAAAAGTCATCTAAGATCAGTTTAAGGGTTCACCATTATGAGCTGTAAATCTCAATTGTGCCATCAAAGGACAATGACTTGTTCAGAGCTAGATGCTAAAGGTATCACATGGAGTAGATTATAAACCATTAAAGAAAGCAACATCCTCATAAAGTCAAGTCATCACTATATAAACAAAGAAACTACAAAATGGATGTATGTTTACCTCGTCAACAACATTGTCCAAGAGCTCGACAATATTACAAGAATAGATAAACACACAATTAATGATACCCCGCATCTGATCTATTTTCCCGACCTACTAGACTATGAACCAATAACTCTACGCATGCCAAGTATCATACATTGACAAAGACAAAATTCCAAAGAGTTCCACCACACCAGAACAACTTGCATCCCGAAACACACACAACAAGAGGATTTGTCAAATGCTACCAGTATATTTCCTCAATAATTAGCTTCTTCTTTCCTATTAGCCCATAGAAGCAACATCTAGCATTTGTATTGCAAAATCGACTGTTACGTCAATATGGAGATTTACAATAGATGAGAAGTTCAATCAGCAACCAATCATGGAGTCAAATCTCAAATTTCAGACTCGAATCATTGACACCACAAACACATTGAAATATACTACTAGTAACACAAGATTCCCAAGTCACAACCAGAAATCAATGGGCTACTAGCTAGTTTATGATGACAAGGGACAACACAAATCAGATTTTAACAAATAATGGATTGGTTTAACTCCAGCTCTTAGGGTGTATTAACAGATATAAACTATATTGCTAGTATTGTGACATGCAGAATTCATAGCTCAGTTGGTTCAAGCATTGGTAAGAGGAAGTAAATGCTTGCTTTTGTAGGTCACGAGTTCCAGGAACCTATACTACAATTTTTTTTTTGTTTTTGTAAAGACTTTGGAACATTTTCTATTTTATATCTTTCGAATGATTGACTTTTCCTTTTTTTTTTTCCTTACTTAGCTTTTTCTTTTTTCTTTAGTTTTTTTTTTAATTTAAGTTATATAAAAATATTGCTGTCATATAGACATATAGTAGTATGCTAATAACTGTCTGAAGACGAGTTTAGAAATCAATTTTTCCGGGGACATTGAGGACACCTTTAAAAAAACAACTTAAATGAATTTTAAAATACATCCAAAAACCTCTCAAATATCCAATTTTTCCTTGAAAAAAAAGTCGTCTCTCAGACATAATTGTGCATACCCTACTCAAGAATCCTAGATCCGCCACTGGTCTAACTACAAATGGTAAATCCATGCCAAGTTCCAGAGAAATCTTTTGTTGCTCTCAACCAAGAACTACAAATTACAGTACAGAAACATGTGTTGAAGAATAAACATCATAAATCTGAAAAATAAACTACTTGGTCCATTAATCTACAATCATAAAAGCATAAGCCCTTAGCTAATTGCAAGAAATACAAGAACATAGAAATAGCAAACCCTAACCTTTAATTGATGAGTAAAACTTCAACAGTTGCAGAAATGGATACTTACCCATTACTTTTGTACCTAATCTTACAAAACCCCTCAAAAATTTGATGAAAGAACACCAAATAGAACCCTAAATAAAATTAAATTAATAGACATGAGAGAGAGAGAGAGAGAGCGCAAGCGTCAACAACGAGGTATTCAAGAACGACGGCCAAATGGGAACTGCAACCCGACCTTTCTACTCCTCGACGTGGCCTTGTTTGCCGCTCCTAATCCAACGTCTTGCTGCCATTTTTGCTCCTACTTAACATCAACACAAACAGAACATACATAGAAATATTGTTTTGTGGGTACATAGAAAGGAGAGGGAAGACGGTACTGTGGGTAATTGTCTTAGCTTGAGGGAACTCGAATAGAAGGAAGGAAGGAAGGGGATGATGAGATTGTTAATGGGTTGGGATTTCCTCAGGGAGAGTAGGGCAGAGTAGAAGAATCTGAAAATCCGAAAATCCGATTCGATATTTGATCCGATTTTTAGGATACCCGATCCGATTCACTTTCGGATAGGATATCCGATATTTCGGATCAGATATCGGATACAAATTCAAATATTGATTTTTTAGAAATCGGATATCCGAAATTAATCGAATATCCAATATCCGAATATGTATTTGGTATTATATCCGAAACTTTAGAAAATTAAAAATAAAAAATCAAATAGCCCAATTCCATGACCCTTCACTGGTTAACCCATCAAACTCAAAAGCCCAACACACTAACAAAATCTAGAAACCTCTGCCAGACACTCCTTACCTCCCAATCATTCAATTTAACCCTAAACCTCCTTCTCCCTGCCTCGCTCTCACTCCCTCTCACTCTACTAAGAGAAACACAACATCACAACCTCAAGCTCACCGCCTCAAGTCACCGCCTCAAGCTCACCGTCTCAAGATCACCGCTTTTTCTCTCCGTCAGGCTCCCTTTCTCCGTCGACATTCACCGTCAGGCTCTATAGCTCTCTCTCTCCGTCAGGCTCCCTCTCTCAGTCGACATTCACCGTCAGGCTCCACAACTCTCTCTCTCTCTCCATCAGGCTCCACAACTCTCCAAAGCCAAACTTGAACTTTGGACATTTAAACAAGTAGATACTAGGAAAGCTTTCCCAAATATGATAATAATGGATGAAATGCCTTTTAGAACTGCTGAACGTGAGGGTTTTCGTCTTCTTATGTCTGTCGGTCAACCACATTTTGTTATCCCCTCTTGGTGGAATGTTGCTAGGGATGTGTTTCGTACGTACTTGGATGAAAAAAAGAGTTTAAAGAATTTTTTTAGTAAATTTCCTTCTCGTATCTGTCTCACTACCGACACTTGGATATCTTGTCAAAATTTTAGTTACATGGTTTTAACTGCCCATTTTATTGTTCAAAACTGGAAGCTACACAAAAAAAATTTTAAATTTATGTCCCGTTGTTGGCCATTCTAGTGATGACATTGCTAAGGCGGTTGAAAGTTGTTTGATTGAGTGGGGGATTACCACAAAAGTTTTAACCATAACTGTCGATAATGCTCAAATGATGTAGGGATTAAACATTTGACTAGTAGACTTGTTCGATGGAATGGGGCTGTTTTGGGTGGGCGGTTTGTGCATAGGAGGTGTGCAACCCATATTCTTAATCTCAAGGTAAAAGAAGGTTTAAAAGAAAGTGATCTTTCAATTAAAAGAATTAGGCATTCTGTGAGATTTGTTAGCTCTTCCCCCGCTAGATCTCAAAAGTTCAAGACTTGTGTGAATAAGGAACAAATTGAGTCAAAGCGTCTTCTTTGTTTAGATGTCGAAACTAGGTGGAATGCCACTTTTTTAATGTTGGAAATTGCTTTGATTATTCGTAAAGCATTTGATGAACTTGCAATAACTGATGGTGGTAAATTCTTAGCCGAGTTAGCAAAATTTAGGACTCATCCCCCCGGCTCCTTTTGTATCACTTGGTGCACCTAAGGATTTTGATTGGGACCGTGTGGTTTCTTTGCTTCCTTTTCTTAAGATCTTGTATGAAGCTACTTCAAGACTTTCCGGTTCTTTGTATTTTACTACTAATATATATCTATAAGAACTTGTTGGGGTTGGGTTGATGATAAAGAGAGAGTGAAACTGGGGATCCCAGGGTAATGGCTATGGCTTGTTCTATGAAACAAAAGCATGATATGTATTGGGAAAATTTCACAACATGAATTTATTTTTATGTTGTTGTGATACTTGATCCAATGAGGAAGAAGACATGTGTGAAGTGGTCGATTTCGGCGCAATATGATTCTCTCAAAGCTGGTGAGTTGTTTGCTGATGTTGAGAAAACTCTCACCACTTTGTATGAGAATCATTATGCTGCCATCCCACAAGCTAATGTCTCGAGTCCTTCTGAATTTGTTGATTTGACGGCCGATAAATGTGATGCTTTGGAAGCTGAAGACGTGGCATCATATGAGTTCGAAAAGGTGCTGGTTGGGGCACAATCCAAGACTCAAATCAAAAGAAAAGCGACCTTTAAAAGTACTTGGAAGATGATTTGGAGGTAAATGTTAGGAATTTTGACGTGTTAGAATGGTGGAGAAAGCGCGAGGGGACATATCCCACTCTTGCGCTTATTGCTAGAGATGTACTAGCCATTCTCTTGTCCACCGTCGCTTTGGAATCAGTATTTAGTACAAGGGGTCGGGTTCTTGATCCATTTCGTAGCTCCCTTTCACCGAGGATGGTTGAAGCCTTGGTTTCCACACAAGATTGGTTGCGCACTACTCGAGATCCACTTGTGTTGGAGGAAACCATACGAAGAAGAGTTGGAGGAGCATCCATCTAGCAGCAATAATGATGGATATTTTTAGTATTACTCGCCTTCGGGCTTGAGGTATAATATGACTCTTTGATTTATTGTTTAACTACTTGTCTTCGGGTTTGAGGTGTAATGACTCTTTGCTTTATGTTATTTTTAATAACTCGCCTTCGGGTTTGAGGTGTAATATGACTCTAGTGTTTGTTTGATTGTATGAACTTATCTACGTTATTGTTAGATGCCTCTACGGCGATTGATGAATTTCTTTACTTGCCTTGGGACTTGAGGTGTAATATAAAAAAATGAATTTATTTACTCGCCTTGGGATTTGAGGTTGTAATTTGATTATTACTTGCCTCCATTTTGTGTTTGGGATTGAGTTAGATGAATTTATCTCATTAGTTGGAAGTATTGTTGTGTTACTGTGTACACTTGTACTACATCTGTAAAATAGACGTTAAAAACGATTCCAAGAAAAAACGGATATCAGATATATCCGATATCCGATCCGATTCTTTTCAAATATCGGGTATCAGATATTCAAAATTTTCGGATCGGATACAAATGTCATATATCCCTATTTTCGGATATCAGATACAACTATCAGATATTGGAGATTTTGGATCGGATATCCGATCCGTGCTCTCCCCTAAGGGAGAGTGTGGGAGACATGAGAATTTTTTTCTAGAAATTAGTATCTCAATGTGTCAGAGCGCTTACGAAGTTTTAAGTTATCAATGTTTTCTATGTACGACGAGTTTTAAGGCATTTACAATGAGAAATAAGACTCGTCGTTAATAATATTGAGTATCTAGGACGAGTTATGTTCTCGTCGCAATTGATATGCATTTGCGACGAGAAACGCGCCTCATCGCCAAATTTGGTCGTAAATGATCACTATTCTTGTAGTGGAAACTAACCTTTTCGACTATCTCTTTTAGGCGATGGTTCACACTGCAGCTGTTCAAGAGCTCTTTGATGAGTGGAGCAATGAAGAGAGCTCGGCTCTTGCCGAGGAGAACGCTCGACTATCGAAACAGGTGTGTGTCCTTTAGGCTAAGTTGGCGGAGACTAAGGAGAGCCTTTCCTATTATCAGGAGTCCTTCACTAAAGTGGTGAAGCGGAAGGATACTTACAAGGACAGAGTTGGGGAGGCCCAAGTAAAGCTAGCCGAGACCCAAAAGGAGTTGGACGCTGTCAAAGCACGAGCTGTCAACCTTTCCCAGTCTTTGAGGAATGTCCGCACATCTGAGTTAACAACACTCCTGGAGAAGACTACTCTAGCCATGGAAAATCTGTGCCCTCTTATAGACACCCCAATGTGTCACATTGTCTTAAACGCCTAATGATGAATCCTAGACGGAGGAATGAGCCAAGGCAAGCTTGGTTTCCTGGAATAACGATTAAGCGACGATCTAAGTTAGTTAATTCAAGTCACATTTCCATTTATAACCATATTTCCATTTATAGCCGAATTTGATTAAAAGGCACAAATATATTAGAAATAATATGTTAAACTTATATTGGATCGAGTCTGCACTCCACAGGCCCAAAACACCAATTATTCAGGTTATGTCGCATTCCAAGGCATAAAATCAGAAAATAATCAAAAACGAAGCGCTGGACCAAGCCTACACCAAGACATGCCAAAACAGGAGAAAGGCCAAAATTGGCCTGCACCTTAACCCATGAAGCAACCCAGGGCTTTGGCCCAGGCTGCCTCAGGTCCGTTTCTCCTCAACTCTGCCAAAAATCCGAGTTTTGCTCAAAAATAGCAATTTGCCATTAATGATTCTAGAACGTATTTTCTGGTTTCCTAGCTCTGTGGTACTACTAGAGTTACAGCTGACCTACAGGTCCTAATCCCTGGTCAAACTCTAAAACACTGTAGTCAACCGATAATACACAAAATCAGTCAGCTAAGGTTTCCTCTACATCTAAACACTAGAACATTCCTAGCTAGTAGTTCAGCCAAAACACTATGTTTTACATCAGAATACATCCGAAACACCTCAAAAGGGCGTCAGAAGATAACTCTGAAAATAGGACGAGCCAATCAGGAAAGAGTCCAGATCTGCTCAGCTTTTGATTCTGCTGCGACTCTCCAGCCTATAAATACCCTCTTTAAATCAGAATCCGGACCGAATCTCATACCAAAGTTTTAATGCTCTGAGACTACTCTCTCATACATCATTCATCACACATCACACATATTTTCAAATCTACAAGACTAATTCTAAGGCATAACTAGGCATTGTAAGAGAGCACATGCACTCTCATACATAACTTGTTGTCAACTTGAATTCATAAGCATAATAACTTGAATTAAGTGAGTACATACTACTCATCATAACGAAAGAACGTGCTAAATCGCTCTCCGTTAAGAAACCACGTGCGCCTAGGCGAAAACCATTACCGTATGTCTCCTGAAGGCCCCTTTTCATAACTCATATATTTTAAAGTTGCAATCTTTCATTATATTTATTAGATATGTAATTTATTGCATGTTAAGAAGTGGTCACTTTATTAATATGTGCTAAAAATCAATTAGATCTAAATTCTAGGGTGCTTTAACAATCTTTATATGTCATATTGCATGTTTGATTATCACTAACAACAATAAAAAGCTACTAGTAAAGGCACAATGCAACCAGCCGGCGTGGTACACACTACCAATGCCTATATGGATAATTTTACTCCCGAATCCGAATCTATGGTACGTTTTACCATAGGAGTCATCAATGAGATGCGCGATTCGTGGTAGCATGCCCATATCGCAAATCTACATCTCATGAACCCTCTTGGGTCGTAGGCTAGATCCGAAAGGCAACGGTTTTCGAGACACCGCAAACTCTCGGTGGCGACTCTATAATATTGTACAGAACACTGCAAAGGGCACAATCTTCCCCTGACCACATCCAGGCCTGCATCACAACCAGTGACGCAGCCTGTTTGGCTGCATCACTGGTTATGACGCAACCTTGTTGGCTGCACCTCAACCAGTGACGCAGCCATGCCTTTTCTGGTCTATTCTGTTTCTGCCACTCTTCGATTATGGGAACCTGAAAGATAATAGGAACGGTCCGGATGCCCCTAGCCTCGTCGTACTCCTTCCCAAAGTGGTGGTTCTCTAGTGTACTCCACTCTTTAACGTTAATAAAACAAAAACAAAAAGAGCTACGGGTCCGTGCACTCACACCTCTCATCAAGAGTACTCCATCCATCTCCCAGTCCGGCCAAAATCTATTCCGAGGGTTTATTAGATGCATGAAGAGGGCGAAAAAGGAGGAAGAGGCCATGGTCAAGGCCACTGTGAAGGAGGCTGCCACGAAGGAGGCTGATGCAAATAAGGCTACCTCACAAGCGAACTCTGCTGGTGCTCCAGAGGCTACTCTTGGGGATTTTGCTCCTTCTGAAACTGATCAGGAGATGGAGGATGTTCCCGCCGATGAATGAAGGCGAGGGGCATGTCCCTCGTATTTTTTATGTTGTAACTTTTTGCCCAAGGTGGCGTGAATAATAGTTTTTGTATAACTATTTGGGTCGTGGGTTTAGGCCGAAACTTTGACCCCATGGTGTATTCGGGCACCTTTTTTGCAACGGGATTCCCCATTAATACCAAGCACATAATCTTGGATTTCTTTCAAGTCTTGTTTGCCGAAGGTTATCTCGGACTTATAACTGTATATTTGAGTAGGTTTAACTTGTTCAGGTAACAAATCACATAGCCGAGGAATGTCTCGGTCCTACCAGGTAAGGGACTTACAAAAGCCGAGAGCAAACTTGTTCGAATAACAAGCCTAATTGCCGAGAGGTATCTCCGGGCTTATCAAATAAGAGACTTAAGTAAGTCGAGAGCTAACTTGTTCAAATAACAAGCCTCATTGTCGAGTGGTATCTCGGGCTTATTAAATAAGAGACTTAAAAAAGTTAAGAGATAACTTGTTCAAATAACAAGCCTTATTGCCGAGAGGTATCTGGGCTTATCAAATAAGAGACTTAAGAAAGTCGACAGCTAACTTGTTAAAATAACAAGCCTCATTACAGAGAGGTATCTCGGGCTTATCAAATAAGAGACTTAAGAAAGTCGAGAGCTGACTTGTTAGAATTACAAGCTTTATTGCCGAGAGGTATCTCGGGCTTATCATTGTGGGTATGCTACCTGGTTTTCGGGGCAGGACCTTTCCGAGGACCGCTCGGGCTTATAGGAGTTTAATCACCTCACCTCGAGAGTGAAGTACCAAAGTGAGGAACGTTCGGGTTTATTTGGATTTCAAACCTAGCCTTGTGAGGCATGTAACTTTGCCATTGCGGGCTTCCGGGAGTTTAGCCTTGCTCTATGATGGTAGAAGGACCAATGCCGACCTAAGCAGCAGACTCATAGTGGGTTTCGATGAATACCACATATGCCTTGTGTTTTTCAACTGTCCGCAAGTGTCACTTTATAAACGTTCTGACAGGTGTACCAATAATTGGCGACACACGTTTACTCATGATTTCTTGATGACTATGACCAACGACTACTGTTCATCTTCCTATTTAAGCAAAGTGAGCTCAAATATTTCCAGGCCCTCGTTCATGAATAATGAGCTTCAAACAAATTGCCAAAAAAAGCTCTCAACTAATTCTTCCGTCTGTTGTCTCGTCTTCGTTCTCTTCCTTTGAGGAAGACGAGAGGCATGTAGATCCCTCAGCACCCAAGGGTTTGTATGTTATTTTTTCTTCGTCAGATGAGGGTGATAGTTCCCTTCCCAAAGATGATCCTTCTGACAAAAGTGTTGCCTCGCCCCCGAAGAGTAATCCGGGGGGAAGTTCCACTCAAAATAAGGTGAGTAGTTCACCCATGGTCGTTAGCACTGCCTGTCGCCCGTCTCGGGCAAAGAGAGCAACTTGTGCTATTACACGGTGTCGAAAGACCCGCCGACGCACTGAAGAGCGAAGAAAGGATCTACCTATCTTGGATACGATGGTAGATGATGTATGGCGGAGTTCCCCATATGATAAGAAGAGACGTGACAATATCTTTGACATTCCTCATGAGGTTATTGGATGTAACCCCTCTCGGTCTCGTAGTCCCGAGAATAAGACTGACAAGAAATGCAGTCCTCCCAAGAATAAGGCTAATCAGCAGTCAGGTCCTCTTCTCGAGGAAAGCCCTAAAGCGAAGTGTCGTCGCAAGGGTAAAAACCCTGCCCCTTCGTCTCCTGCTATTCCCGTTCCTTCCAGTATGGAAGAATAGGATTGCGGTGGTCGTACACCGATGGAGTTTCCATTTTTTAGTGACTAAGACATGCCCCAAAGGCATAATAACTCACAATTTGGCGAGAGTACTTCTTCCAGCCCCGTAACCCTAATGAGGGTTTCAGGATTCCTGATAATAATTCAGGGAGGAGTCTTGCGAAGGATATTCCCCTTTACAAGAGTGCAGCGAAGGCTCCAACTGATGGCCCTTATTTGTTGAAGAGAATTGACAAGGACCTTACCATGGCTCAGTTTTTTTCGGCCATGAATCCCCATGAGACGTTTATTTTCAAGTCTTTGAGGTCGAACCTAGGCCGAGAAGTTCTGCTGCATTCGCTTCAGCAGTGTGCCCTAGTCATAGGCATGGGATAATATCTGCACGAAGCAACTTCCGGCTATTAGAGTCTGTTTGAGAAGAATATACAGCTCTGGGCCCGAAACAAGCGACTCAAGGCCGAGCTTGATGAGGTAGTTGAAATCTACAAGATGGTCGACGACTTTCGCGATCAAAACAAGGCTTCCTGGCAGGGCCGGGTTGAAACCATGAGCAAGGAAATCTGCCGAGTGTATAGAGAATGGCATGCCCTAGAAGCCGCTGGTCATAAGCTTGTAACTAAGCTGGACCAAATGGAGGTAGAAGTGGCGGCTCTAAGTTGCAAGAACGTCGAAGTCTTCAAGAGTGGAGTGAAGCTTGCCGAAGGTTGTTTCAAGACTGCTATGGGCGACCTTACCCAAAAGGTGATTGGTCTCGGCTGGAAAAGAAGTATCGCCGAGTCCATATGGAAGAGGCCTGCAGGAGGCGAAGAATCGTTGTTTCTCTTGAGGCACCTTTGAAGGCCGAGTGTGTTGATGTCAGCTCATCTGATACAGACTCCTCCGAGTCAAAGCTCTAAGCTTTACACTTGGCTTAAATTTATGCTTTCTTTTATCGGTTCCGACCTTCGGCCTTGTACGCCTCGGTTATATCAACAAATGCTTCCCTTTGCTTCAAAATTTGAATATCGAGTAGGGTTCTTCAGTTAATCGCTGGATATTCCCTTTCGGCCCCTGAAGAAATGGCAAGCAATCTCTTAAATGTAAAGGGTATACCCGTCTTTTCATCGACGCAATAAATGGAGGCGGTTGTACTCTTTTCTATAAATAGGAAGTTTCCCCTCCTAATTTTTCATTCTCATCTCAACTCTTCTTCTCTTTCAAAGAACCCTGGAGAAGTATCTTCATATGAATTCGAAGTTCTTGAAACTAAACTTTGAATCGGCAATGATGGCCTTCTGGAACTAGGATACAGGTTCTCGGACTCGCAGCCGAGGCTTCTCTTTTGAAGGTAATCTTGGCTTTAATATACTAGCCCCGAAAAGGGCATACGATCTCTTTGGAGATCAAGAAATTTGGCGATGATGGCTTATCGCAGATTGCTATCGGCTTCATCTTCTTCGAAGATGGTCGGTTAGCAAGCGTCAGATATGTTCATCAGGCCCTCAGTAGGATCAGTTGTCCCCAATTCTCAAAGGACTGGATGGTAATATTTGTTCTTCGGGGCAGCTGATTTCTTCTCCATGCCCCTGGGTTTGGGAGAGGCTTTAGTCTCCTGGTCTCGGTTCCGTGGTTGTTTATCCTCTGCATACTGGATCTGGAGGAAACAGAGGCTGGGAGCTTGAGAGTACCGGGGTCTTGAAGATGACCCGTCGGCTTCGACAGAACCTCCGGCTTCTGCACTACCCTAACCACTCACCTGGCTACATCTTCTTCGAAGTAGGCATAAGAATAGATATAGCAACGAGGCTTGATCCTCGGCTTGTAATACGAGGCTTTATCCTTGGCTTGTAATATGTAGAATAGTTGATTAAAACTGAGTTGTTACATTCTACTTTCGCCTTATCTACTTTCATACTTTTCAAGTTCTTCAACTTTGCATGCTTTCTTGAATGTACAGAATATTCTCTTGGCCTCGTTTTCGATACTTGTCTTAACAAATAATCTTCGTATGACGAGCATATTGTTTTGGCTAGAATAGCAAGAATACCGAGGAACCTTAGAAAAAGAACTCAACGTACCACTTATAGTTTCTCACAACTGTTAAGTGTAACAGATGTGAGGCAGAGCTCGGCCAAAACAGAATGCAAGGCTAGGCTCGTCTTTCATAAATGTGAGGCAAGGCTCGGCTTATGACAAGAGTTAAACTCTATCATAATACTTATAATTTCTCACAACTCTTAAGTGTAATAGATATGCGAGGCAAGGCTCGACTTAAAAATTGCGAGGCAAGGCTCGACTTAGAAATTGCGAGGCAAGGCTCGACTTAAAAACTACGGAAGAGTCGAAAAAAGACTCCTCGTAACACTTATAGTTTCTCACAACTAATAAGTATAATAAATATGCGAGGCAAGGCTCGGCTTAAAAATTGCGAGGCAAGGCTCTATAACACCCCAAATTCACATGCTAGTTTTTTTATTTTTAAACAAAACTCGTGAGCGTTACCGCCGCTGTCTATCAGGTACAAATGCAAGGCTATATACTTATTGTTCCGAAAAAATGGGAACTATCATGTGTCGTGGTGACAAGACAAAGTCGTAAGTGTCAATATCAAATTAATTCCAACTCTTACTAAACCTAATTATTAGTGATAAGTCAGGTCGAACTCACAAGGAACGATATTTACGTTGTCAGATT